>JARYGA010020458.1:0-51237 GCA_030545235.1 Helianthus tuberosus
CAGATCAGCTGGTCAACAGTTAACTCGGTTCGGGTTCCCGGTACAAGACAGTCGGTTCGGTCAGGCGGTTCGGTCGTGGATCAGTTTTGGCTCTGATTCAGTCTCGGTTTCGGTTGACTCGGTCAACCGAGTCAACTCAGTCAGCGGCCTCGGGGACGGGCTCGGCTCAACTCGGTGCATTTCGGCTCGATTCGGTCCAACTCGGTCAAACTGAGTCAACCCAGTCAACTCAGTGAGTCAACTCGGTCAACCCGGTTGACTCGGCCAGCCGGTCAACTCAGTTAAACATAACAACGAGCGTTTTGGGTAATGGTTTAAACCGCGATTATTTCCGTTAACTATTCCTTATTTTAATTACGCGTGAAAACGAGCTTGAACCGAACTAATGAGTTACTAGTAATGTTAACTTGGATGAGTTATTATTTCGTTTAAACTGATGATACATAATTATTGTTGAAGTATTGATTGAATTTTTATAAAAATAGCGACAACTTGTGTTGTCAGGGCGTCCAAAAACAAAGGAAACTCTGCCCGTTTTTCAAGAAAAACCCTTAAACACGACACGTATTATATTTCAAAAACGACGCTTAAAGGAATTTGAGTTTATGATACTTCAAACCTTGATAATCCCAAACGCTTTTACAAATAAATATAATGTTATATTTATTTCGAACGTCGTCAACTCGTATACTTTTACAAAATAAATATAGTTATATATTTATTCTAAATGTCGTACAACGTGAAATCTTTTACAAAAATAAATATGATTTATATTTATTTTCAAACATAACAACTCGACGATTTCTTTATAAAATAAATATAACTCTTCATATTTATTTTATACGCCTAGACGGCATATACGTATATTTTCGGCAAATATACACGAGACGTGATATATATAATACAAGTTATTATATATTATTTTCATACGAAATGCGATATATGATACGAGTTTGGTATATGATATTTTCATAGAAATACTCTTTTATACACGTACGACTACTCGAGACGGCTAACGCGCTTACGACGATATATTTATATTTTTCTATAAATACTTATTCATATTAAGTCTCTCGGAAACTAAGTCTCTTTTTCAAGACTTATTAAATGGCTAATGACACAAAACGAGACTTAACTCGTATAACTTAATCGTTTCTATTAAGTTAACAACTTATCGTTGAATCGTCCGATTAACGATTCGGTAGAGCTCGATGACACGTAGTTTAGATACTGCGTTTATGTAGAAACTTATTAGATATTCCGTGTTAGGAATATTGTAGAATGCACGCTAGCAAGTCAACTCTTGGAAACGACATCACGAAGTCGTAAATTAGCTAGCTTTGCACAGGAATATTCAGGTGAGTTCATAACCCCACTTTTTACGGCTCTACATTTTTATAAATGTTTTCGGGGTGGAAAGACATGCACGTTTTGCAAAAGCAAACAAAGTTTAGAACAAATACAAAACTCGTATTTCTAAATCATATTACGATGAGATTTCGAGGAACTCAAATGATTTACGAAAGGTTTATACTAAACATACCGGTTTTTACAAAAACAAATGCTTGTTCGAAATGTGAATGATATTCGGCCAGGGTGACCGGGGATTGGGTTAGGGTAACCAGGAATCTGGTCAGGGTGACCAGGAATTTATTTTATACACGGTATGATTAACGTAAGGAGGTTTTAGATCATGTGAATGGGTAGTTAGAACCCCGAGGGACTCGAGCGGTAGATCTATCTGGGTGTAGCGAGCCCAGCTCTAGGCCAAACGGACCTCTCTGAGGCTAACCACAACGGACCTGGAGTGACTTGGTTGCCCAACGCAAAAATCAGCTAGGGTTGTGTCTTACTTACTTGCATTTCACAACATGCTAATGGCCTTGCAAACCATTGGTGATCACAAGTCCTCTTACACTGCTACATACCAGGAACTTTATACTTACGAAACATACTTGTTCATACAAATTAAATACCATGTTTTATACAAAAATTTAAGGCATAGGATTATGCGGGTCAAAGTCAGGGTGGGCATTGATGATTATACGAACATTACAAAAACATGGTTTTATGAACATAACGTGTTACAAACACAACGTTTCCATATAACTTTGCAAGAAAATGGTTTTTAAATTCATTTTCTCAATACTACTTCAAAAACCGGTTATTCCAAAGATTTACTTCAAATCTTTCACAACTCAAAGGATTTATCTCAAACCTTTCACAACTCAAAAGATTTATTTCAAATCTTTTACAGACAAACTATGAACTCGCTCAACTTTATGTTGATTTTTCGCATGTTTCTTTCTCAGGTTACAGTTCTAAGACAAGGCACGGTTGGAATAGGAGAACCATCGAGAGTCGAGTACTTAGTGGCGTTCATTTTCTAAAAGACTTAGCTTGTTTGCTTCCGCTGTGCAATGAAGATACCAGTCAGTCACGCCAGCTCTGATAATTTCGGGGTGTGACATATTAATTGAATTTAATTTTTTTTTTTTACGTTTGTAACGGTCATATTTTGAAAATCAAGCCCACATAACGCCGCGAAGGAGATAGCGCTGCACCATTTTTTTTTTGCCCATAACGTCGCCCGTCGCAGTATGCTAGGCGCTATGGGGCGCGACCGGCCAAAAATCAACCCATATAACGCCCTATTTACAGGGGGTCTAACTGATTCGAGGATTAAGTTAATGAAGAACAGATTAATCAGATGAACTAACATGAGTTAGCTCAATTGTTGGAGTGTAGACAAGATCGAACAGCTTCAATTTGGGTAAGTTATTTTAATTTTGTGATTTCCAATATGTATCCTTCATTAGAATTATAATAAACTAGATGGAAGCACCCCCGCGTTGCGGGGGTACAACCGTACCAACAACATTAATAACACACCATCGCCAACGCCAAGCAACACTGAAAAAGAAGACGTAAAAACGTTAGACCACGCACGTTCGTAACAACATGTAGAAAATGACACATTAATAAAAGTTGTTACACAATAGTCATGCACGTACCTTAAGTATAAGAGAAGTTACAACCATTTTGAGAAAAGTAAGAAACATTTTGTTATGCATTTTGTTACTACATATATGATGATATACTAAGCCCCCACGTGCAGTGGGGAACATAAAACCGTGCCAAGTTGCTCCAATGTTATACTACCACCAACGACCATCAACGGCCATCAACGCAAAAAAAAAAAAAAAAAAAAAAAAACGCGTAAAACAAATAAATAAAAAATGAAAAAAAGTGACATTGGGCGAAACATAGATATAAAATCATTGAACCACACACATCGATTGCGGCGTGCTAATACGAAGAAATTAGACCGAAACGTAAAACATAGAAAAGAATAACTAAGTCGATATAGTACTTGCGAGTTGCGACGAACCTATCATATGAGAAAAATAGACGTAAAAACATTGAACCACATGCGCACCTTACGTCGTGTATGGACACGAATAAAATTTAAATAAAATAAATTAAAGTGTATTACAAAAATAAATACATGATTTAAATAAGTAAGAATACTAAAACAAAGAAATCATTAATGCGTATTACAAAAATAAATAAATGATTTAAATAAGTAAGAATACTAAAACAAAGAAATCATAAAAAAAATAAGACAAAATTGCAGAAAACAACCTTTATGTATACCCAAAACTGCACTTTATACCTTTCACTATGAAATCCGCCAAAACCAACCTTTACGTTCATGTTTTGCTACAAATTCAACCTTTACACCTAACCTAGTCAAAAAAGTCAGTTAACTTGCCCCACGTGCGATGCACGTGAGGGCATATCTGTCTTTTCCATTTACCCCTTTTACAATAAATGTTATACTTTTAAATTAAAACAATATTTTTTTTATAATAAAAACCCACTTCCTCTTCTGTTTCATCACAAATCAATTATTATCATCATCTTCTCTTCAAACAAAATTAAACCTGAATTTAATGATATCCGACCTGTATAACATGACCAAACATCATCTTACGGCAGATTCTCTCTCATTATTCATCACAAATCAATTATTATCATCATCTTCTCTTCCAAAACCTTAAAACCCCCATAGCCACCCACATCTCCATCTTCCTCGTTTCTTGACCAAATCAACTCATCCAGGAGCCTAAATTGCTTAACTTTTTGAGAGGAGCACAACCCCAATCTCGATTTCTTCTGAAAACCAACAGATTTTCACGAATCGAACCGACCACGAAGAACCCTAAAATCTAATTTTGGGGCTTTTGTTCAAAATTCAATTCTAAGCAATCCAAGTGTTTTCTAAGTGAAGAAGGTATGATTTTTACCCCAAAGTTGCTTTTATTTGATGGAAGTCAAGGTATGGTTGTTCGATTTATTCTTGATTTATGCTTGTTAGGTATGTAATGGCTGATTAAGTATGTAGTGAGTCATGAACTTGTGATTTTACCTTGATTGCTGAATTAAAAAGGGTGGGGGTATACATGTTAGCTTAGATGAATATTGTGGCTACTGAGTATTATGGGAAACTTGTTTAAAGGTCATTGAATGGAAAGAATTTTTGATTTTGTTAATAAAGTTTGTGAATTGAACCTATGGGGTGACTGATGTAACTATGCAGGATGATACTGCAATTCGATTCAGGCTTTATAATGTCGGTTTCGTGGGGCAAAGACCGAGGACCAGACCAATACTAAATCTCCCAAACTATGATGAATTTCGAAATTCTGTTCAATGGGTTTTGTTCGTCTTGAAAAGTTACACAATTTGCACCCAAGAACTGCTTGATTTCATTAAAATTTGAAGGAGACATGGTGTCTTGAAATTCTAGGGTTTATAAGATTTTTATGAAGAAGATGATGTTAATGAAGATCTGGGTTTCAGATGATGATGTTTGATGATGATGTATAAATGGTGAATATTGATTTAGGTTTTGTTTTTTTTTTTTTATTATTTTAGTATAGTTAAATTATCAAAATACCCCTTAACTGATTTTTTTTAAATTAATACCCTAATGTTTTAAATGAATTTTAGTAAAAGACCTATATGCCCTCACGTGCATCGCACGTGGGGCAAGTTAACTGACTTTTTTTGACTAGGTTAGGTGTAAAGGTTGAATTTGTAGCAAAACATGAACGTAAAGGTTGGTTTTGGCGGATTTCATAGTGAAAGGTATAAAGTGCAGTTTTGGGTATACATAAAGGTTGTTTTCTGCAATTTTGTCAAAAAATAATAATAAAAATAAAAATAATAATAAAATATAATTTCCTATAGACCTACAACCAAACATTTTTGAAAAACTCATAAAACATAAGGTACAATACATATATACAACCCTAAAACAATAGGCACAACCAGCCATTGCAAAAAAACACCCTATAAGCACAAAGTACAAACAATGATGCATAACATTGTTTTAAATTAATAGTTTATAAATTAGGTAATTTTATCCTTATTAAGAAAGGCTGATTTAGGGATTTTGAGTTGAAGATAGGTCATCGGATTAATTTGAATAGACGCTTTAATTCTAAGTAGGCGTTTGGTTCGTGGAATGATTTGGAATTGGAATTTTAAGGAATTAGATTTAGAATTTAAACATTCCAATTAGAATTGGAAATTGTTGTAATTAGAATCTCAATTCTATTTTTGATGTGTTTGGTTGTCAAATGAATTGGAATCCATCACCCCGGCACCCACAACCATAAATTCGGGTTGACACGGTTCGGGTCGAAACGGTTCGATTCAAAACGGTACGGGTCGAAACGGTTCGCGTCGAAACGGTACGGGTCGAAACGGTACGGGTCGAAACGGTTCACGTCGAAACGGTTCGCGTCGAAATGGTTCGATTCGAAACGGTACGGGTCGAAACGGTAAGCGTAGAAACGGTTCGCGTTGAAACAGTTCGGGTCGAAACGGTACGGGTCGAAACGGTTCGCGTCGAAACGGTACTGGTCGAAACCCATATGGGTCGAAACGGTTTACGTCGAAACGGTACGCGTCGAAACGGTACGCGTTGAAAAGTTTCGCGTCGTAACGGGTTCGCGTCGAAACGGTTCGGGTCGAAACGATACAGGTTGAAAAAGTACGGGTCGAAACGGTACACGTCGAAACGGTTCACGTCGAAACGGTACTGGTCGAAACGGTTCGGGGCGAAACAGTACGGGTCGAAACGGTTTAATTCGAAACGGTACGGGTTGAAACGGTACGGATCGAAACATTGCGGGTTGGAATGGTCGAAAATTCCAATGAATTTACTTTAATTCCTTCACATATATGAAGGATTTTGAATTCCTTTAGTTAAAGGAATTTGAAGGAATTCATGCCTAATTCCGATTCCAATTTCATTGTCAACCAAACACATAAAGATTGGAATTGGGATTTCAATTCCACCAAATTTTGTGAACCAAACATCTTAAATGATAGGAATTCAAATTCCAATTCCTTTAAATTCCATTGAATTCCTGCGAACCAAACGCACCCTAAGTCATATTTTATAGTTGATTTGAGGATTTATGATTTTCATAATTAATATGAAATAAATCATCTTATGTTGCATTTATAAAAGTAGGCAGTAGGGGTGAAAACGAGTTGAGACAAGCCTAGGCTTGATTCGAGTTCTGTTTCTTAAGCTCGGCTCACGGTGGGTTGGTGGCTGTTGTTTGAGGCGGAGCTGCAGAGACGGTGTTCCATTCTGTGTTTTTTAGCAAGTCTGATATTATGATTATTATCAATATGTTTGAACTCTTTATTGTGCTTGGTACGTTTGAATAAAGGATGATGCTTCGTCACGGTGGTTTTAACATGTCTATGGCTTCAAATAAGCGATACATACCATGATTTAGCCGTTAGCGGCTATTAAAATTTATGACCGTATTTTTAGTTGTTCATAATAGGGCTGTAACCGAACGAACACGAACATAAATTAAGGAAATGAACTGATCACGAATGAGATTTCTTGTTCATGAACTGATCACGAATGAGATTTATTGTTCTTGTTCGTTCATTAAGGAAATGAAGTGTTTATGAACGCTTACCGAACATAAACGAACGAAAATGAACACAAGAACAAAAATGAACGTTGATGCGCACAAACAAATACAAACGGACATATATTCATTTTAGAATATAATCTATTTATTTCATGTAATAGATTACGAAGAATCCATAAAAATATATATAAGCACATAACATAATTCTCCAAACATAGTTTACATAATTGTCATAAACACAACTAACACAAAAATTAAAAAGTTTCTGAAGCTTTAACTCAAACTGAAATTGAAATTGTCAAATGAGAGATGTTACGGAGGCATATAGTATAACTAGGGTTTCAAAATTTTTTAAAACCTAAGACCAATAAAATAAAAATATAAGATATAAAAACCTTTAATTTAAATGTACACATTACCAAACATTCACGAACATAAACGAACGAATGCATCCTTTGTTTATGTTCATTTGTTTAGCTTAACGAACGGAATTTCTTGTTCATATTCGTTCATTTAATAAACGAATGGACATAAACGAACTTCCCGTCGAACGATTCACGAACTGTTCGTTGAGCGTTCGGTTCATTTACAACCCTATTCATAGATTTTTTCGGTCTCTCTGCTACTTCAGGCTTGATGAGATAGATGTTTAAATTTAAAGAGTATTATACTAAGTTTTCCACATTTCATGTCTCTACATGCTATCAGTACGTTATCTATTTAGTTATATTTTTTTTTTGAAATGTATGCTTATAGTATCACTGTTTACAGCTATACTGAAGGTTTCAACGGCAACGTTTCGATAGCGCTGGTCAGACCGGACGGTATGGGGGACGGCCCCAGACCCATCCCCTTGCCGCCGCCCCAGCAATGCCACCCCCTGCTCCGTCGCCGCCCCTGTGGTGTCCTCTTTGTCCGCAATCAGCCGCCCAAGCCGGGCCTCACTCCCACACACACACCTATACATACATACATATATATACATAAAGGGGCTTATCTCCCACCCCTAGGTCCAACCCCTTTAGCCCAATCCTCACACCCGTTTACATGGTGGTCTACGTGGCGGCCCATCCCCTTGGGGATGAGGCTCACCATACCTTCCAATCTCATTGTCTGAGTTCAAGTACGTTATTATGACTTTTTTATGCTTCAAAAAGCATTCACATCCTATCCATCATTTTTTACCCTATAATTACACTAAAAACAACCATCTTTTCTCACTCCTTTCAATTAAATAATATATTTTTATACCTTTATCATTACATTTTCTCTCACTTCCACTCACAACCACTTTCAAAATATATTAAAAAATTATAGAGGGTGAACAGTATCCCCTCAAATATACAGATAAAAAGTAACATTTTCTTTCTCCCCCACTCACAACCACTTTTTATCCCTTTTATAATATAAAAACCACTCATGTATTTTGGTGGGTAGTAGGGATGAGCAAGTGGTGTCAAATACCGATCACATCCCGATCCCGATAATACCATACCGAAGCGGTTTCGGTACCGGTTTCGGTATCCACTTTTAGGTTTTTTCGGTATCGGTACGGGATGGTATCGGTATAATACCGAATTTTACCCTCAAAATACCGACACCGTACCGATACCGTACCGAACCGACGTATTTCGGTATCGGTACCTAATTTTCACAAAATTCGGGATCGGGATTTGTCGGTATCGGGACGGTATGATATCGGGATCGGGATTTGCCCATCCCTAGTGGGTAGGATGTGAATGCTCTAAGTTGTTCAGATTTCCACTTCCGTTGCTTTCCGTTTAATGCTTATGCCTAATTTACCCCCTATGTCCGCTATAACAGAAATGATTGTACAAGAATATTTTGTTCTCTCTTTTAATGCCACAATAATTTGTTGCGCCACTTATTAATCTACAGATTCTAATCCTTATTTATAGAAATTGCTAAGTACTGATTTTCCTAATTGATAAACTAGGTGTGTGGGTCAGTGGCGAAGCTTGAGATTTCTAACCCGGGGGTCGAAAACGTACACACCCAAAAATTTCTATAAAGGGGGGGGGGGGGGGGGGGGGGAACGTGTATACCCAAAATTTTCTATACGAAAACTACATACTCTCCACTACTGAGCGAAAAGTTCAGGGGGTCGGCCGCCCCTCCCGCCCCCACTATCCTACGCCTTGGTGTGGGTCATGGTTGGAACATGATTTGCTACGTAGGAACATGAATGGAAGGCTACACCAACCCTTTACCTGATCCACCATGATTCACATGGATTAAACTATGGGTCGCAAAATGGGTCGGTTGGGCAAGTTTAGGTAATGAGTTAGGATGAGTTTGTGTTAAGATACATTTGAGTTAGGATGGGTTTTAGTCATTACTAGTCTTTTACCCGTCGCGCGTTGCGGCGGCACCGCCGTACGTGACGTGATAAATTATAGATTATAATCAACGCGACTCGTTTTCGAACTAAATTAATGTTGAAGCGTAGAGTAATACAAGTTCATACCATTGAATAAAAATGTATTATATCTGACACGACTTGTTTCCAAACAAAATTTACGTTGAAACGTAGACCAACTCAAAATGCACACAAAATATACAATTATGTCGGCGCCGTACGCGCCGTGATAACTATAGGCTATAATCGACACTACTCGTTTCCGAACTACATTTACGTCGAAACGTATAGTAACTCATTTATATCGTCGAATGAAAACGTATTATATTTCGTCCGATTTATTTCCAAACAAAATTTATGACAAAACAAAGTGCAACTCAAAACGTACATAAAAGTAAAACTTTATATTGTTGACTCGCCTTGTTTCCAAACAAAATTACATTAAAGTGTATTCAACAAAAACCTTTTCGAGTATATTATGTTATGAAATAGTGTCGAATAAGATTGAGAAAAAGAAAAAGATAAATAAATAAAATTTGTCATCATCACCACCAGAAATATACATGTCTCTAAAAAAACAAAAAAGTAGTTGAAAGCCCAATTTAGCTTAAGAATAAGACAAAAGAATATAAGATTAGGGTTGATGGCACTGTATCCACCGACCTTTTTCTTTAATATACAGTTAATAGGCTAAAAGAAAACTAAAATTAAAAATATTTATAGAATAAATAAAATCTAAAAAATAAAAACAACCAAAAAAATCTAAAAAATCCGATATATATATATATATATACACATATATATAAATTCTTAAAAATAAAAAATATTCAAAACATCCTAAAAATTAAAAATTTTAAAAATAAAAAAATGAAAAAAAAACCTAAAAAATATAAAAAATTCTAAAAAATTAACTAAATTCTAAAAAATAAAAAATAAAAAAAATTTAAAAAATCTAAAAAAATCTAAAAAATTCACAAAAATAAAAAATTATAAAAAAATTTAGAAATTCTAAAAAATCAGAAAAATTCAAAAAAAATTAGAATTTTTTTGATATTTTAAAATTTTTTCATTTTTTTTATTTTTTGAAATTTTTAAGAAATTTTTAGAGTTCTTTTATTTTTAAAAATTTTAGAATTTTTTAGAATTTTTTGATTTTTTGAATTTTTTTTTGATTTTTTTGGTTTTTTAGAATTTTTATAGCTATTTTGATTTTTTTTTTATTTTTACAATTTTTTGATTTTTTATATTTTTTAGAATATGTTTGAATTTTTGATTTTTTTTATTTATTTTTTTTTGAATTTTTAGTTTTTTGATTTTTTTTAGTTTTTAGAATTTTTTTTATTTATTAGAATATTTTGATTTTTTTATTTATTTGTGAATTTTTTATATTTTTTTGAGTTTTATATTATATTTTTTAATATGAATCGTATCACGATCCATTATGTTGGATCATGGATTAGATCATGATCCATTTAGTTTGGATCATTAATGGATTTTAACCCATCCTGACCCGCTTGGGTTTTATATTATACCCATTCTGTCCTACTTACTTTTTTTTTATCTACCACTTCACAACCTATTCTAACCTAATGACTAATTTTGTTTAGCCCATCTTATTCCATCTTAAAATTTAAAATGTCTATATCAACCCAAAATGAAATGGACGAGCTTATTTTGCCAGGTCTAGATTAAACCATTGCTACGATGGTCATCTTTTTGATGGGGAGTATGAAACACGAGCCTTAAGTGAATAATCTTGTGTGATTTAATGCGTTTATTGCGATTATATCTTTCGAATATGATAATTACGAAGGTTTGTGATTTTTAGGTTAAACGCGTAATATGGTGAAGTTAAAGTGGTTAGAAATGAAGCGGAATGGCCGAAGTTGATAAACATAGTAAATGGTGTTGTTCGGGATTGGTTTCGGACCAAATGCTAGTTTGGAGGTGCGAGAAATATAAAAGTTTGAAGTCTAGGGGGTAAGTGCTAATAATTTGTCACACCCCCAAAATCCACCATGCGGAGTATCACCGCTTGGAGACGTGACATGTCCAGGATCGAGCCACCAATCATATTGAACAACGTAATTAAGTAAGTAAAACCAACCGCAATACAATTGGTGACCATAAGACAGTAACCAACTTTAAGTTAACAGCGGAAGCATATAATGTAAGTCCAAAACATAAGTTCGTAGTTCATAAGTTTAAAGACCCAAGACATAAGTTTCATAAGTTCATAAAGTTAATTTATTGAGTACGGGACATAACAGTTCGCATCCCACAACGACCTCCTCCTCGCGCAAGCTCCATAAGTACCTAACGACCTGCAAGGCATGTAACAACAAATCAACAACAAAGTTGAGCGAGTTCACAGTAGGTGTTCGTTATAAAGTAGTTTTTCAAAAACTATGAGTTTGTTTGCAATTGCAGGTTAAATCAACTTTGCTTATTTTCCAAACCATAAACGGTGGGGGCTACCCCATGTTGTAAACCACTAGACTAGATGTGTATATATATATATATATATATATATATATATATATATATATGTGTGTGTCCTTCCTAATCCGAGGACAGAGGTACATATTAAATATGTAGGTTTAGCGCTGGTGTCCTTCCCAATCCGAGGACAGTGGTACGTAGTGAATACATAGGTTTAGCGCTGGTGCCCTTCCCAATCCGAGGACATAGGTACGTATGAGAATACGTAGGTTTAGCGCTGGTGCCCTTCCCAATCCGAGGACAGTGGTACGTAGTGAGTACGTAGGTTTAGCGCTGGCGTCCTTCCCAATTCGTGGACGGAGGTAAGTAGTCTAGTAGTGGTGAAGGTACAAGTTCTGTCTCAGCTATTTAATCCTATTCCCAACCACCGGGAATCCCATGCCTTAGTAAGGGTGTGAACTCACCTTTGGTTGCTCGGTTTGACTCTCAAAAATAGCTAACAGTCAAGGTCGGTCAATCACGTCCTAATATGATTACCAGTTAGTCATTTAGTGGTTTCAAATAGAGCACAAAGTTCCTACACGTATCTACTACATAACATGCATTCACTTCAATAGTTCACGTTCATATAAACATTCCACCTATAGCTACTCAAGAACAAGCATACGATATTGCACAATAATACTTTCATTGACATATAACATGTTAGATCATCCTCAGCTAACATACTCGACATTTAGACACGCAATCTACGACTTATGTCATTTCAGCTTTTATATTCAAAACTAGGCTGTTTTCGGGGATTTTAATAAAATAGTTAACTTGTTCCAAAAATTCCCAACTTTTTACGGAAGATCTTAAACGATCCAAATATTATGTTGTAAAAATCTCGGGATCCAATTCATCACCAATATTTTATAAAAAAAATCATTTTCCGGACTGCACTCAGATTTATCTTTTTCTGACTGCAGTCCACGGAATAATTTATTTAAAATTCATCGTAAGTCCGATTTACGAAATTCTAATGGGAGGATTACAAATACATCAGTGGTCATTTACAGTACAAATTTCATAACCTAGTTCTACTCAGGTTTCAAGTTATGACTAAAAATATAACACCCATTTACTGCTGTAAAAACTCAGCTTTAGCTGCTGTTACAAATCGACCCTTTAAAAATAGCAAACGAAGTCCAAAAATTATGATTCCAGTGCCATTAGAACCGTATTTCATAATGCATAAATCTAGACTTCAGAAAATACATTTTTCGTTTTATTAAGGTCCTGTTACAGCCAACTAAAGTTGGCTGTAATCACCAAACAGCCTTCTGTTTTCAGTTTTTTTTTAACATTCTAAAGCATGCTCGATTGATTCCGTTAACATGTTTAGCGATAAACAACAATACTTACAGCAGATTATAAATCCTTCATATCAGCACATAATCATCATACACCAAATAACATCATTCTAACATCATTTCTTCATGTATCATTTTGTTTAAGCTTATGTTCAAGTTTTAAGTGTAAGATCTTATGGTGTTCATATGTTTTCTTGATAATATATCTATTAACCACTTAAACAACATGTAAAATGCAAGGATCTAAGTTCTTACCACTAGCTCAAGGCTAGGGGAGTTCAAGTGTGGAAAAGTGGTGGATAAAAGAAGATGAGAGTGGTCCTTCAACTTCCGAGCACACCAAGCTTCGTTGAACGCCTTGATACACCTTGTAGTGCACTTGAAATTGTATGAATGAAATTGAAAATGGTTGTGGTGTAAGGGGTATGTTCGGCCGAAGCTTTTATTGAATGGAGGAACTTTTGTGATGTTGTGAAAGATGATGAAAAAATAAGCATTCTTATAACCCACTAACTATTTTTATCCAATAGATAATGTGTTGCCCAAAGTACATACAACATCTCATGGGATCTCACCAATTCCAAGTATAGATTGCATGGGAAATTATGAAGGTTACACCAATCTTGGTGGTGGAGCCGTCATTTACATTATGGGGGGGGGGGTAGATTGTAATTTTTGTACCATGAAGTTAGTTCTAAATTTCAATTTAATTATATAGTTAAGTGGGTTAGTTACTAGATATCTTAGCGGGTGTTAGGGTGTTCGGGGATCATGACTAGCTTAGAAAAATAAATACAATGCTTCTAGCATTATTTTGGTGTTCCGGGTAATGTCCGGTTGTTCGGTTTGATACCGTTCCGTTAAAGTGCTTAATTAATCCGTAAAGTCTCCTATATATATATATATATATATATATATATATATATATATATTTGTTTATTTTTAATTCTCAACACTTAAGAAAGCATACCGGACTATTTAGTAACTTTTCTGTATGCTACTAGTATGTTAACAAGCACATGTAAGTATAACACAGTAATCAGAAAGCAGTTAAGTGATTCAGCACAGTCATCAAGCACTTTAATTATCATTAATAAATTGTACGGATACATGGAATTATGAGGGTTGTCACATTCTCCCCCTGTTAAGAAAATTTCATCCCGAAATTTAGCATGTGGTTACTGAGGAAGCTAGTTAAGTTGCGTTGGTTTCCTGGTTTTCCTGGGGTGTCACATCATCCCCCCGTTGATTTGGAATTTTGTCCTGAAATTCTGCAGTAGCTTCAGCCTCAGTAGTGGTTGCACTTTTCTTAAACAGCTGGGGATACTTGAGTTTCATCTGGTCTTCTCGTTCCCAGGTATACTCTGGGCCACGACGGGAATCCCAACGAACTCGGACGAGAGGTATCCTGGTGCGCTTGAGAATTTTAACATCTCGATCAGTAATCTCTACTGGTTCTTCGACGAATCGCAGCTGGTCGTCGATGGTGAGTTCCTTGAGAGGAACTATGAGGGTCTCATCTGACAGACACTTCTTCAGATTCGACACGTGGAATACGTTGTGAACTCCGCTGAGTTCTGCAGGTAGATTCAGCTTGTAGGCGACTTTGCCAATTTTCTCAATGATTTCGAACGGTCCGACATAACGCGGATTGAGCTTGCCTCGTTTTCCAAAACGAACTACACCTTTCCAAGGTGAGACTTTGAGTAGCACTCGATCCCCAACCTGGAACTCGAGTGGTTTTCTTCGCTTATCAGCATAGCTTATCTGACTGTCCCGAGCTGCCGCCATTCGTTGTCGTATCTGAGCAATCCTTTCGGTTGTATCTACTACGAGTTCTGGGCCAGTG
This sequence comes from Helianthus tuberosus, assembly GCA_030545235.1. Classification (NCBI taxonomy): domain Eukaryota; kingdom Viridiplantae; phylum Streptophyta; class Magnoliopsida; order Asterales; family Asteraceae; genus Helianthus; species Helianthus tuberosus. The sequence continues at coordinate 14,998 of JARYGA010020458.1, forward strand.
ATTTGACTGTCACCAACTTCTGCCCAACAGAGAGGTGATCGGCACTTCCGTCCGTACAATGCCTCGAACGGAGCGGCCTGGATGCTGGTGTGGTAACTGTTGTTATATGAAAACTCCACTAACGGGAGGTGTTTTTCCCAGCCATTACCAAAGTCGATTACACATGCCCTAAGCATGTCTTCAAGGGTTTGGATGGTGCGTTCAGATTGTCCATCCGTCTGTGGGTGATAAGCAGTGCTCATATCTAAACGTGAGCCAAAGGACTTGTGCATGGCTTGCCACAGTTCAGAAGTAAAACGTGAGTCTCGATCAGAGATGATGGAGGTTGGCACTCCGTGCCTTGATACTACTTCCTTCAAGTAGATGTCTGCTAGGGTAGAAAACTTATCTGTTTCCTTGATGGCCAGAAAGTGTGCAGACTTAGTCAATCGATCCACGATCACCCAAATGGTATCATTTCCACGTTGGGATCTAGGCAGGCCAGTAACGAAATCCATGGAAATTTGCTCCCATTTCCATTTCGGGATCTCTGGCTGTTGAAGTAGGCCTGATGGTTTCTGATATTCGGTCTTGACTCTCGCACAAGTCAAACATTTGCTAACGTAGGTTGCTATGTGGGCTTTCATGCTAGGCCACCAGTATGTAGTCTTGAGATCGTGGTACATTTTATCCGCACCAGGATGTACTGAATAACGAGACTTGTGCGCTTCATCCATCACAAGTTCGCGTAAGTTTCCGTAAAGTGGAACCCAGATACGCCCTGTTACATAGTAGGCACCGTCTTCCTTTTGTTCTAGCCATTGTCTCGATCCTCGTAGGGACTCAGCCCTGATGTTCTCCGTTTCAACACTTCAACCTGAGCATCTCGTATCTGGGTAGGAAGACTAGATTGGATGGTAAGTTGTAATGCTCGCACACGTTTAGGTATAGTGTCCTTTCGACTGAGGGCGTCAGCCACAACATTGGCCTTGCCCGGATGATATTTAATAGCGCATTCATAATCGTTTAAAAGCTCGACCCATCGGCGTTGTCGCATATTTAACTCCTTTTGCTTGAAGATATGCTCGAGACTCCTGTGATCGGTGTAAATGGTGCACTTGGTACCGTACAGGTAATGTCTCCATATCTTAAGTGCGAAGAAAACTGCTCCCAATTCCAGGTCATGTGTAGTGTAGTTCCTTTCGTGAACTTTAAGTTGGCGCGATGCGTAGGCAATGACCTTGTCACGTTGCATCAACACGCAACCAAGTCCTTGGATGGAAGCGTCGCAATAAACCACAAAATCATCTGTGCCCTCCGGCAATGAGAGGATCGGCGCGCTACAAAGTCTATCCTTTAAGTGCTGAAAAACGGATTCCTGCGCATCACCCCAACGATAGGTGACACCCTTCTGAGTCAGTGAAGTGAGAGGTTGCGCAATCCTTGAGAAATCCTTGATAAACCTTCTGTAATATCCTGCCAAACCCAAGAATTGGCGGATTTCTGTTGGTGTGCGGGGTGCAGGCCAGTTCTTGATCGATTCAACCTTGGATGGATCAACATGAATCCCATCCTTGTTTACCACATGGCCTAGAAAGTGGACTTCGCGAAGCCAGAAGTCACATTTCGAAAATTTAGCATACAGTTGCTCTGCTCGAAGAAGTTCCAGCATAAGTCGTAGATGCTGCTCGTGTTCCTCCTGACTCTTTGAATAGATCAGGATATCGTCGATGAATACAATGACAAACTTATCCAGGTAAGGCTTGCACACTCAGTTCATGTGATCCATGAAGACCGCAGGTGCATTAGTTAATCCGAAAGGCATAACCAGAAACTCGTAATGGCCGTAACGAGTTCTGAATGCTATTTTGGAGACGTCCTCCTCTCGGACTCTCAGCTGATGGTATCCCGATCTCAAATCAATCTTAGAGTAATAGCTCGACCCTTGCAACTGGTCGAACAAGTCGTCAATACGTGGAAGAGGATAACGATTCTTCACAGTCACATTGTTGAGTTCGCGGTAGTCAATACACATTCTGAAAGTACCATCTTTCTTCTTCACAAACAACACTGGAGCTCCCCAGGGCGAAGAGCTAGGACGTATGAAACCCTTTTCCAAGAGTTCTTGTAATTGCGTAGACAATTCTTGTAAGACCCTAATTCGTACATGGCAAAAGTCGCAGTGGAAACACGAACCATAAAATTTCTTTCTTTATAAATACCTCAACTTATTTAAACTTTAACTTTAACATAGCTCTTATTCATAAATCCGTCATCCTCTTATTTACTAATTAAAAACATAGCCTATGTTTGCTACATTTTACATTCAACGTCCCCGTACAATCTCTCTAGTGACTCGATCTTCGACCTCTATTCCTTGTGATAATCGCCTGTGATCCGTACAACCTGCACTCACCACATACATTCAATACATTAACACACATTATATAACCAAGATCATTCACGTACACTTCACATTTCGATCTTTAAGAAACTTTAAGCATCTCATCTGCGTATCCATTTCCTGGTGAGGCTTCAATAACGTACCTGCATTACTTTTCATTCTCAAAGTACACCATTAATAACGTTAACGCTTAACGTGTCAAATTCATGCCTACATATGTACTTTCATACATACATACATACATACATACATACACATCTACATACGTACCTACCATCCCTACAACTTTACATACGTGCATACACTCATACATGACCTTATACATACCTACATACACAACTACATACGTACATACCTTTCCTACATCTTTACATACATGTATACACTCATACATATCTTTATATATACATACATACACATCTACGCATGTACATACCTTTCATACGTCTTTACATACATGCATCCACTCGTACACATCTTTACACATACATACATACACATCTACATGCGTACATACCTTTCATTACGTCTTTACATACATGCGTACACTCGTACATAACTTTATACATACATACACACACTTCTACATGTGTACAAGATCTTACATACTTCTTACGTACTCATACGTTAATTACATGGGACTTAGACTTTGATTTATAGCCCATAAACATCTAAGGATCGATCAAAATCATGTTTAGTAAGTCCGCCGTAGTCCACGGATAACAAACCGAAGCCTACGATACATAAATCGACTTAAATAACAATTTTCAGACTTTTGGACTTAGGGAGGTCGTCGGCGACGGCCCTAGGGCCCGTCGGCGACGGCCCGTAGTTTTTCCCGTAGCCAAAACCCCGTAGACAGGAAGATAACCCGTCGGAGAAAAACTGAGTTTCCCTTGCCCGTCGGCGACGGCCTCCTTGCCCGTCGACGACGGACTCTCTAAAGTGCATTTTTTCTGCAGTTTCGATTCATCGTCCGAACGCACTAAAACACGCATAACTTTCTAACCGTTTACCCGTTTAACCTCCCGTTTCTTCCTACATGCTTGTAAATTCACATTCTATCATATGAACTTAAAATCCCACATCCGGATTAAGGAAAATCTTAACTTACACGCTATCGTCTTATTATTCATTTATGATTTATTCGACCCGTTCATGCATTCATCCACAAAACTTGTTTGTTTGATCAAAACTTCTTATGAACCTAATAATGTCAACATTGCATATCATACAAGATTAAGTTCTCGGATGTCTTGCATCCTCTTAACACCTTATCGTTCATATGCTTATTTTGACCCGTTAGGGGTATTCGCGCATTAATTAGTCTATGACTAACCAAACCATCATACACACTTCCATACTTGCCCAAAACATTACACCAATCGAATAACTTGTTTCTAATCCACTTTTAAGATCGTTTACCCCAAAATACCCATCGAGGGCATTTTGGTCAACTTTATCCCATCATTTACGACGAAAGACTTTAACACATATTTGACCTCAACATCATGTTTAATTTATTACAACACTTTATTACTTACTTGAACTTAGAAGTGATTACGGAAATCACTTACCTTATGCGTCCGTGCTCGCATCCGATCCTTTGCCTCTTCTTGACCCGTTTACATCTCATGCTTGAGTCCGTCTCGACGTGATTCCTATACTTTCATTTCATCGAAATCACGCTCTTATTAACATACTTATTTGTACATGTAACAATCATATCACTCGCATATTACATACTTAACTTTCATGAGTTATTTCTAACCAACATAACACATACAATCAACTTCATATCCTTTCAACTCATGTAGTTCATCATGTAATCACCGTTAACGCATATTAACATAACATGTACCAAGCGACTTCCTAAAATCTCACCTTTACAACAACGAGTCAAGCCGTACTTCATATACATAGTTGACTTTCAAAAAGTCAACAGTTCATTAATTTTACTTTCAACTTATCATCATATACTCGTAACATCATAATCGACTATACGGACAACACTATATACATTTATCATACACTTGATGTGCGTGTACCACCTTTTAAGCATAACGTACAACTAATTCATACATACATCTTCTAATTTCATACATAACCCATCAAAACCTACCACTAATCATCACGTTTCATTTCCAATTAAACATCAAACATAGCATCATCATATTTCTCCTAATTCATCTAACAAGCTTTCATCATACCCACATAATACATCATTCTTTCAACAAGAACTAAACATAAATGGTGATTCAAGTCATCATCCTCACCATAACAAACGGGTTTCACATCTAAACTTCAAATTAACACAAACCTTACATAACCCATGTTCTATATGATGTTTCTAACCCGTATACATGATCAATTTCATATTATCTCACGGATTAGAGCATAACCCACTTCACCCATGATCACCAATCTTAGATTTAAGACATACCTTATGATCCCCTCGTGTTGGTGATCATTAATCCATGCTCGGTTATGAGTTTAAGCATCATTTAGCCTTCCAATTTGATGATCTTTCATGTTTAGGGTTTGAGACTCCATGGGAGTCTCCTGATCGATCTAGAACACACACGAAGGTGTGTTTGTGTGTGTTGTTATTTTCTTTTAATAACACAACTTCCATCTTGTTCCACTTTAACCCCTCGGGTTTGCCTTTAAAACATAACCGACACTACCTTCATCATTTAATACTTTTGACCATACCCTTAACTAGGTTAAATAGCCTAGTTACTTATTTCATGACGTGTCATATAAGAACACACGACAAATATTAACATTCAGATTTTTGAGGCGTTACAAGTCTACCACCCTTAAATGAGGTTTCGTCCCCGAAACCTTTCTTACCTCTTTTTAACACTAATTAATTCTTTTCTACGTTCATCAACACGATCATCATCACAATGACTATCCTCCATTTTCAAGAACCCATCCCGCAATTCTTATTAAAGTTTCTTTCATGTTTATTTCATTATTCATATCATTGACTTCTTCCTAACAATTCCATACCTCCCTTATCATACTTTCGCATATCACTTTCATTTCCTTGACCTGTCAATAACGGTTCCATATACATACTTCTCTGACCTGTAATCACACGTACCTATGTACTTAACTCTAACGTGATCATCCTTCTACGTTTTCTACAATTACTTGTACTATGCATACCTTTACATTACCTTTAAATCATCTCGTTCATTTCGCATTATTATTACTTTTACTTCATTCATTACTTAATTTACACATATACATGTGTCATACTAGCTCATATCTATCCAATCATGAGTTAAACATTTTTACTAACCTCTTTTCATTTCGCAAACCAACGATCCGTAACCCAGATCGATCACCTTCTCCTCGAGTACTAGCCATAATAGGCCATGTTTCATTCATCCGTGTAATGTGTTTTCGCTCGTGCACATCCTTTCACCAATACGATTGGTTTCATCACATCAATAATCCAACATTATCACCAACAACATCAGCGGTTAGCATATGTCATTCAAACATTCATTACACTAGGTGATTACCCACCTATAACTCTTCTACAATTTCCTACGTACATGCTATAACACATTCCATACTTCATTCCTTACATACAATTCTTTTACTCTAGTTACTTATTTCGTCACCCTTGCGGTTTGACCCTTCAAGTCCCACTGACATTTCTTACTTATCATAGATGCATCGAGGTACACGTTCGTGCTTCTTTCCATTCATGCTTACTTGAAAAGACATTCATTACATTATTCTGGTACTCATGACCAAGCTTACCCTTCTTATTCATACTTAACTTATTGTCCGGGTCGTAGCCCGCCTTACATTATGACTCCCGCGGGTCGATTACTAACACATCTAACTCATCCCGGTTTCAAAACTTCTTTCTTTCATTTTAAAATTTAAAATTTGGATTTGCGTGCCAATCCTGATCATTCTTTCATCCAGTTACTTTACATTTACTCACATGATTCGATTGACACAACCACAGTCAAACTATTGACACATCGCGATGTGGGCTATTTTCATCATTTCTGTATTTTAACTCGTCCTTCGGACGCAATCATAGCATCCATACCTTTCATTATTTCTATGTTTTGAATCCGTCTAGCGGTTTCGAACATTCCCTTCATGCATTTCATACCTTGAATCCGTCTCACGGATTCAAACATTTCATTCATGCCTTTCATCCTTGAATCCGTCTCACGGATTCAAACATTGCAGTCATAACTTTCATTCCCTGAATCCATCTCCCGGATTCAGACATATTATTCATATCTTTCCTTCCTTGAATCCGTCTCGCGGATTCAATCATATCATTCATACATTTCATTCCTTGAATCCATCTCGTGGATTCAAACATTTCATTCATACCTTTCCTTCCTTGAATCCGTCTTGCGGATTCAATCATTTCATTCATACATTGCATTCCTTGAATCCATCTCGTGGATTCAAACATTTCATTCATACATATCATTCATATCTTGTTGATCCGTACCTTCTTACGGATTCAACATTCGTCATTTTTATCACTCATACTTTTCATTCCTACATAGTACTCTCAATTTCCCGAGAGTCTAAATTCCCATTTCCCCCACACGCCCGCCTGCTACCCAACTCTACCGGACATACCTGTAACAATTATCATAATCTCACGAACGTCATACGTTTCTCGTGTACTGGCCAGGTACACAATCCACATAGTAGTTTCGTGCCTTCATGTAATTGTCACCTTATGTCCGTAGACTAGGTTTCGGCGCGTGTATCACTTTCAGTACCTCATTACATACAATCCTTTTCTTTCATTTAAAACTTTTCTTTCCCTTAATGAGTTTTACCATTACTTACGCCCACATATTAAATTTTACATACCTGGGGCTCATTTGCCTATTTGTCCCTTGACGGTTCTAGTTATTCATCTTAAACTGCATTCACGGATCATCCTCTTGAAACACCTATGCTTACCTTGCACATTCAAAACCGTCAGTCTCTTTATACGTATACATAAGTACATACTCACATTAGCTTCTATCTTTGGATCTTGATCGAGTCTTAGATTGTACGGGTTTCTTATCTCAAGAGCACACAAGTTTGAGTTCAAGTACTTACTTTCTCGTACTTGATTCCCTCAAACCAGGGCTCTGATACCAACTTGTAAGACCCTAATTCGTACATGGCAAAAGTCGCAGCGGAAACACGAACCATAAAATTTCTTTCTTTATAAATACCTCAACTTATTTAAACTTTAACTTTAACATAGCTCTTATTCATAAATCCGTCATCCTCTTATTTACTAATTAAAAACATAGCCTATGTTTGCTACATTTTACATTCAACGTCCCCGTACAATCTCTCTAGTGACTCGATCTTCGACCTCTATTCCTTGTGATAATCGCCTGTGATCCGTACAACCTGCACTCACCACATACATTCAATACATTAACACACATTATATAACCAAGATCATTCACGTACACTTCACATTTCGATCTTTAAGAAACTTTAAGCATCTCATCTGCGTATCCATTTCCTGGTGAGGCTTCAATAACGTACCTGCATTACTTTTCATTCTCAAAGTACACCATTAATAACGTTAACGCTTAACGTGTCAAATTCATGCCTACATATGTACTTTCATACATACATACATACATATATACATACATACATACATACATACATACATACATACATACATACATACATACATACATACATACATACATACATACATACATACATACATACATACATACATACACATCTACATACGTACCTACCATCCCTACAACTTTACATACGTGCATACACTCATACATGACCTTATACATACCTACATACACAACTACATACGTACATACCTTTCCTACATCTTTACATACATGTATACACTCATACATATCTTTATATATACATACATACACATCTACGCATGTACATACCTTTCATACGTCTTTACATACATGCATCCACTCGTACATATCTTTACACATACATACATACATACACATCTACATGCGTACATACCTTTCATTACGTCTTTACATACATGCGTACACTCGTACATAACTTTATACATACATACACACACTTCTACATGCGTACAAGATCTTACATACTTCTTACGTACTCATACGTTAATTACATGGGACTTAGACTTTGATTTATAGCCCATAAACATCTAAGGATCGATCAAAATCATGTTTAGTAAGTCCGCCGTAGTCCACGGATAACAAACCGAAGCCTACGATACATAAATCGACTTAAATAACAATTTTCAGACTTTTGGACTTAGGGAGGTCGTCGGCGACGACCCTAGGGCCCGTCGGCGACGGCCCGTAGTTTTTCCCGTAGCCAAAACCCCGTAGACAGGAAGATAACCCGTCGGAGAAAAACTGACTTTCCCTTGCCCGTCGGCGACGGCCTCCTTGCCGTCGGCGACGGCCTCTCTAAAGTGCATTTTTTCTGCAGTTTCGATTCATCGTCCGAACGCACTAAAACGCGCATAACTTTCTAACCGTTTACCCGTTTAACCTCCCGTTTCTTCCTACATGCTTGTAAATTCACATTCTATCATATGAACTTAAAATCCCACATCCGGATTAAGGAAAATCTTAACTTACACGCTATCGTCTTATTATTCATTTATGATTTATTCGACCCGTTCATGCATTCATCCACAAAACTTGTTTGTTTGATCAAAACTTCTTATGAACCTAATAATGTCAACATTGCATATCATACAGATTAAGTTCTCGGATGTCTTGCATCCTCTTAACACCTTATCGTTCATATGCTTATTTTGACCCGTTAGGGGTATTCGCGCATTAATTGGTCTATGACTAACCAAACCATCATACACACTTCCATACTTGCCCAAAACATTACACCAATCGAATAACTTGTTTCTAATCCACTTTTAAGATCGTTTACCCCAAAATACCCATCAAGGGCATTTTGGTCAACTTTATCCCATCATTTACGACGAAAGACTTTAACACATATTTGACCTCAACATCATGTTTAATTTATTACAACACTTTATTACTTACTTGAACTTAGAAGTGATTACGGAAATCACTTACCTTATGCGTCCGTGCTCGCATCCGATCCTTTGCCTCTTCTTGACCCGTTTACATCTCATGCTTGAGTCCGTCTCGACGTGATTCCTATACTTTCATTTCATCGAAATCACGCTCTTATTAACATACTTATTTGTACATGTAACAATCATATCACTCGCATATTACATACTTAACTTTCATGAGTTATTTCTAACCAACATAACACATACAATCAACTTCATATCCTTTCAACTCATGTAGTTCATCATGTAATCACCGTTAACGCATATTAACATAACATGTACCAAGCGACTTCCTAAAATCTCACCTTTACAACAACGAGTCAAGCCGTACTTCATATACATAGTTGACTTTCAAAAAGTCAACAGTTCATTAATTTTACTTTCAACTTATCATCATATACTCGTAACATCATAATCGACTATACGGACAACACTATATACATTTATCATACACTTGATGTGCGTGTACCACCTTTTAAGCATAACGTACAACTAATTCATACATACATCTTCTAATTTCATACATAACCCATTAAAACCTACCACTAATCATCACGTTTCATTTCCAATTAAACATCAAACATAGCATCATCATATTTCTCCTAATTCATCTAACAAGCTTTCATCATACCCACATAATACATCATTCTTTCAACAAGAACTAAACATAAATGGTGATTCAAGTCATCATCCTCACCATAACAAACGGGTTTCACATCTAAACTTCAAATTAACACAAACCTTACATAACCCATGTTCTATATGATGTTTCTAACCCTTATACATGATCAATTTCATATTATCTCACGGATTAGAGCATAACCCACTTCACCCATGATCACCAATCTTAGATTTAAGACATACCTTATGATCCCCTCGTGTTGGTGATCATTAATCCATGCTCGGTTATGAGTTTAAGCATCATTTAGCCTTCCAATTTGATGATCTTTCATGTTTAGGGTTTGAGACTCCATGGGAGTCTCCTGATCGATCTAGAACACACACGAAGGTGTGTTTGTGTGTGTTGTTATTTTCTTTTAATAACACAACTTCCATCTTGTTCCACTTTAACCCCTCGGGTTTGCCTTTAAAACATAACCGACACTACCTTCATCATTTAATACTTTTGACCATACCCTTAACTAGGTTAAATAGCCTAGTTACTTATTTCATGACGTGTCATATAAGAACACACGACAAATATTAACATTCAGATTTTTGGGGCGTTACAATTCTTCAAGTTCTGATGGAGCTAGACGATAAGGTGCTCGAGCTATGGGCGCTGCTCCAGGAGCTAGCTCGATTTGAAACTCAACTTGGCGATGAGGCGGAAGACCAGGTAATTCCTCAGGAAAGTCGCGCACAATAGGAATGTCTTCTATCTTCTTTTCTTCCATTTATGCATCAGTAACGAGTGCTAGAATGGCAGTGTGGCCCTTTCGCAAACACTTCTGGGCCTTAAGGAAAGAGATAATGCTTACGACAGCACCACTCTTGTCGCCATGAATCACGAGGGGTTCTTTACCAGAACGAGGGATACGGACGATTTTCTCCTCGCAAATAATTTCCGCTTGGTGTTGAGATAGCCAATCCATTCCAATGACAACGTCAAAACTACCCAGAACGATAGGAATGAGGTCGATAGAAAAGGTCTGATCGGCAAGGACAAGCTTGCAACCCTTAACTACATGTGTAGCCTCTAAACTTTTACCATTTGCTAACACTACGATGTGCTTGGTGTTCAAAAGTGTTGGAGTACGCTTAAGCATCTGACTAACTTTTAAGGACACGTAACTAGTATCGGCACCCGAATCGAATAAAACAGCAACAAAGAAATCATCCAGAAGAAACTTACCCATCACCACATTGGGATCGTTCCTTGCATCACCCTGACCTATCACGAAAACACGTCCTCGGGCGCCATTGCCATTATTGTTACCCCCGTTGTTGCCTCCATTGTTACCTCCATTGTTGTTCCCGTTTCCTTGGTTGTTGTTCTGATTCTGATTCTGATTCAGCTGTGGACAATGCCTCTTGAAGTGACCCTCAGCACCGCACTGAAAGCATCCCTTATTACCCTGCTGGTGCTGATGTTGGTTCTGGGGAGCTTGTGGCTGCTGTTGTCGATTCTGATTCGCAGGGCGTGAGCTCTTGCAATCTTTGGCTTCATGTCCAGGCTTGTTACATCTCTGACAACGACCCTTGTTGCACGCCCCACTATGGTGCAAATTACATCGATTGCACTTAGGGTGATTTCCCCTGTATCCACCCTGACCTTGATTCCCAGAAGAATGCTGGCTGGGGCTCCGGTACTCATCTGTCTTTCGTTGCTGGGACTGAGTCTGAACTGAAGTAGAACTCTTACTGGAATTCCCATCCCATTTTCGCTTGTTATCATTGGGAGTGTCAGTGGTAGTAGCACTAATACGCTTGGGCAGTCTGTTTTGTTCAACTGCTTGATCGGTGAGACGATGGGCCAACTTAATGATTTGCTGAATGGTACCCAGGTTAGCTGAAGTCACGTGACTCTGAATCTGTGGTACAAGACCCTTGAGGTATAGCTCAATACGTTTAATGGGAGGGTCCACCATTGTAGGACACAAGATGGCCAGCTCGTTTGACCTCTTCGTGTATGCCTCGATCTCAGAACCCGTCATCTTCAAATTGAAAAATTCCACCTCCAGCTTGTGGATGTCGTCACGACTGCAGTACTCTTCTTTGATCAGTTCCTTGAAGTCATTCCATGGGGTGGCATTAGCAACAGCCAACCCAAGCAGTTGAACCTGTGCTTTCCACCAGGTCAACGCAGCACCTTCGAGTGTTCCAGTTGCATATTTCACCCTACGATCTTCAGGGCATTCACACATCTCAAAAATAGACTCGAGCTTCTCGAACCAGTGAAGAAGACCTACAGCTCCTTCTGTACCGCTGAAAGTACTAGGTCGGCAATCCATGAACGTTTTGAACGTACATATGGGAGGTTGAGCATGCTGACCTATCGCACGAGAACGAAAAGACAAGATTAAACACGAGAGTTGGTTCGCGAGAGTAGGATCTAAACATCCTAGGATAGGTCGAAATAACAGGTTATACCTCCTGCCAGGACAGCTGCGAGTGCCTCAACCACTCGTTTGTTGATTAGAGCCGCCAGCTGGGCTTGCGTAAAGTTCAGGCGTCCACTCATGATCTTCACATCGAAGGAAACACAAGTAGGAAGTGGTGTCGCGAAAGTGCGTAAGTGTGGAGTGACAGAAGAGAGAAAACACACAGGGTTTCAAGCAATAATTGTTACGCTAACTAAGCATATCACGATCAAATGCGCTACTAGCAGGTAATACAAACATAAACCATATTACCTATAGTGTTGAGTCTTGCACGTGGAGCAAAGCGTCGTTGTGGATCGTTGAGCACTGTACAGGTTATAGTCTGATTTTATCAAAAAGCTTTTCCCCTTTTTAAAACCAAGTTCACTATAACCAATGGCTCTGATACCAATCTGTCACACCCCCAAAATCCACCATGCGGAGTATCACCGCTTGGAGGTGTGACATGACCAGGATCGAGCCACCAATCATATTGAACAACGTAATTAAGTAAGTAAAACCAACCGCAATACAATTGGTGACCATAAGACAGTAACCAACTTTAAGTTAACAGCGGAAGCATATAACGTAAGTCCAAAACATAAGTTCGTAGTTCATAAGTTTAAAGACCCAAGACATAAGTTTCATAAGTTCATAAAGTTTATTTATTGAGTACGGGACATAACAGTTCGCATCCCACAACGACCTCCTCCTCGCGCAAGCTCCATAAGTACCTAACGACCTGCAAGGCATGTAACAACAAATCAACAACAAAGTTGAGCGAGTTCACAGTAGGTGTTCGTTATAAAGTAGTTTTTCAAAAACTATGAGTTTGTTTGCAATTGCAGGTTAAATCAACTTTGCTTATTTTCCAAACCATAAACGGTGGGGGCTACCCCATGTTGTAAACCACTAGACTAGATGTATATATATATATGTGTCCTTCCCAATCCGAGGACAGAGGTACATATTAAATATGTAGGTTTAGCGCTGGTGTCCTTCCCAATCCGAGGACAGTGGTACGTAGTGAATACATAGGTTTAGCGCTGGTGCCCTTCCCAATCCGAGGACATAGGTACGTATGAGAATACGTAGGTTTAGCGCTGGTGCCCTTCCCAATCCGAGGACAGTGGTACGCAGTGAGTATGTAGGTTTAGCGCTGGCGTCCTTCCCAATCCGAGGACGGATGTAAGTAGTCTAGTAGTGGTGAAGGTACAAGTTCTGTCTTAGCTATTTAATCCCATTCCCAACCACCGGGAATCCCATGCCTTAGTAAGGGTGTGAACTCACCTTTGGTTGCTCGGGTTGACTCTCAAAAATAGCTAACAGTCAAGGTCGGTCAATCACGTCCTAATATGATTACCAGTTAGTCATTTAGTGGTTTCAAATAGAGCACAAAGTTCCTACACGTATCTACTACATAACATGCATTCACTTCAATAGTTCACGTTCATATAAACATTCCACCTATAGCTACTCAAGAACAAGCATACGATATTGTACAATAATACTTTCATTGACAATTAACATGTTAGATCATCCTCAGCTAACATACTCGACATTTAGACACGCAATCTACAACTTATGTCATTTCAGCTTTTATATTCAAAACTGGGCTGTTTTCGGGGATTTTAATAAAATAGTTAACTTATTCCAAAAATTCCCAACTTTTTACGGAAGATCTTAAACGATCCAAATATTATTGTGTAAAAATCTCGGGATCCAATTCGTCACCAATATTTTATAAAAAAATCATTTTCCAGACTGCACTCAGATTTATCTTTTTCTGACTGCAGTCCACGGAATAATTTATTTAAAATTAATCGTAAGTCCGATTTACGAAATTCCAGTAGGAGGATTACAAATACATCAGTGGTCATTTACAGTACAAGTTTCATGACTTAGTTCTACTCAGGTTTCAAGTTATGACTAAAAATATAACACCCATTTACTGCTGTAAAAACTCAACTTTAGCTGCTGTTACAAATCGACCCTTTAAAAATAGCAAACGAAGTCTAAAAATTATGATTCCAGTGCCATTAGAACGTATTTCATAATACATAAATCTAGACTTCAGAAAATACATTTTTCGTTTTATTAAGGTCCTGTTACTGAAGTTGGCTGTAATCATCAAACAGCCTTCTGTTTTCAGTTTTTTTTTAACATTCTAAAGCGCGCTCGATTGATTCCGTTAACATGTTTAGCGATAAACAACGATACTTACAGCAGATTATAAGTCCTTCATATCAGCACATAATCATCATACAGCAAATAACATCATTCTAACATCATTTCTTCATGTATCATTTTGTTTAAGCTTATGTTCAAGTTTTAAGTGTAAGATCTTATGGTGTTCATATGTTTTCTTCATAATACATCTATTAACCACTTAAACAACATGTAAAATGAAAGGATCTAAGTTCTTACCACTAGCTCAAGGCTAGGGGAGTTCAAGTGTGGAAAAGTGGTGGATAAAAGAAGATGAGAGTGGTCCTTCAACTTCCGAGCACACCAAGCTTCGTTGAACGCCTTGATACACCTTGTAGTGCACTTGAATTGTATGAATGAAATTGAAAATGGTTGTGGTGTACGGGGTATGTTCGGCCGAAGCTTTTATTGAATGGAGGAACTTTTGTGATGTTGTGAAAGATGATGAAAAAATAAGCATTCTTATAACCCACTAACTATTTTTATCCAATAGATAATGTGTTGCCCAAAGTACATACAACATCTCATGGGATCTCACCAATTCCAAGTATAGATTGCATGGGAAATTATGAAGGTTACACCAATCTTGGTGGTGGAGCCGTCATTTACATTATGGGGGGGGGGGGGGGTAGATTGTAATTTTTGTACCATGAAGTTAGTTCTAAATTTCAATTTAATTATATAGTTAAGTGGGTTAGTTACTAGATATCTTAGCGGGTGTTAGGGTGTTCGGGGATCATGACTAGCTCAGAAAAATAAAAACAATGCTTCTAGCATTATTTTGGTGTTCCGGGTAATGTCCGGTTGTTCGGTTTGATATCGTTCCGTTAAAGTGCTTAATTAATCCGTAAAGTGTCCTATATATATTTATTTTTGTTTATTTTTAATTCTCAACACTTAAGAAAGCATACCGGACTATTTAGTAACTTTTCTGTATGCTACTAGTATGTTAACAAGCACATGTAAGTATAACACAGTAATCAGAAAGCAGTTAAGTGATTCAGCACAGTAATCAAACACTTTAATTATCATTAATAAATTGTACGGATACATGGAATTATGAGGGCTGTCACATAATTGAAAGTTGAAATCCAATGCACAAGTGGACAGAAGGTATACAACGTAACCTACGGTAATAACCGTAGGCTACGGTTGAGTCTAAAAGACACGCACGAACACATGGGGTTTTGTTAGTCAACAATATCAATCACTTTTTATGCCATAAACACGGGGGGAAAGACTTTGGAAGTCTCTTTGGATTGGGCCGATAACAAGAACATCATC
The DNA here is from genome assembly GCA_030545235.1 of Helianthus tuberosus. Classification (NCBI taxonomy): domain Eukaryota; kingdom Viridiplantae; phylum Streptophyta; class Magnoliopsida; order Asterales; family Asteraceae; genus Helianthus; species Helianthus tuberosus. Next base: position 31,049 of record JARYGA010020458.1, read on the forward strand.
ATTGGGCTTGACTTTTGGCGGCACACATCAAGATCACCATCACAATATTATTCATAAATTGGGGCAGACTTCTTAAAGAAAAACCTTGGGGGCACGTGCACAGGGGGTTGCAGACTTTGGTGGATTTTTTATTGTTTTATTAAACATCAATCATCATCATCATCATCATGTGTAGAGAGGAGAAAAATAATTATTTTTGGTGGCATAATATTATAATCACCATCAGCATTAACTCATCATTCATGTTTTGGTAGACACATAATTCACGCAGCCATTTTGAGGGAGGAAATTAAGTGGGCCGATATTATCATAGGAGAACACAGCTAACATCAGGTGGGCTTTTCAATGGATTGGACTTTACAAGTGGGCCGACATCTCCAATCATCATCACATCAACTTGCGAGCAAGATAGCACAAGAGGACTGTGGTCGGAGAGCTCGTGGGTCAAGGCCTTAAGCACCGCGTAAGGCCACCGCGACATGAACCCGTCACACACCAACATTCGATCAATTTTACTAAATTTAGTTCCATCATCTGTAATGTAAGTGAAATTATCACCTACCATAGGGTATTCCACGAAGCCCCCAACTCGGATGAAATTATTAAACACAAAAGCCCCATTTTCATCAAAAATCGAGTTCAAGCGCTCATTCTGAAAACGCACCTCATTGAAGTCCCCCATCAAGATGCACATGCCCTTAAGCTGATTCCTGAAGGCTAGAATTTCATCCCACAGAAGCCTTCTTCGACTGACCGTACGGGGGGCGTAAATATTAAAAACATTTACCGGATCTTCAACCCCAGATAAATACCCGCTCACAATGATGAAGTTGCTCTGTTTGATTACTGAAGTATTTGTGAAGACGTCAGGATTCCATAAAGATACAAGCCCCCCCCCCCCCCCCCCGACCTCCCATTTGCATCGACCGAGCAAAAGCATAAGGGGGCATAACCCCAGAATCTAGAAATCAGCGTCTCAGACATACCTATCATTTGTGTCTCTTGCAGGCCAACGAAGGAGATCTTAGCTTCAGAAGACAACCTCCTGATCCAACTAGCCTTTCCTTCATCACCTGCTCCCCTAATATTAGCAGACAAATAATTCATAGAGGCCGATTTTTCGCCAATTCCCCTTTGACCAAAGAACTCACAACTTCTTTAAAATCATCCAGACCCACGCCTAATCCTGCCCCTACTTCCATCGTTGCCTCAGCTTCAAGGTTTATCTCTCATTCGTTCGCCTGTACCAGTTCGACGACCGGAGTAGCCTTCTGATCAGACGTCGCATCCTGAGTCTTCGAAAGCCCTTTTGCAACCTGATGGTCACTCCCAACACACTCGATGCTTGGCTCCCTAATTCGAACCCTTTTCTTCTGATGGAGATCTGGCACAAAAGTTTCAGAAATCAAAGGTTGCGGTTTTCTCTTTCTAGCTAAACTAGCCACTTTGCCTCCCCATATAATTCTTTCTAAATCGAAAGGGTTATCCGGCTTTAAATTTAAATCAAAATAAACATTAGCACGCTTATTTGAATCAGGCCTAATCCCCTTCAAGTTACAGCCCACATTCCCTCCTGGGCCTTTGTTCGACACAAAAGAAGGCTCACCCCCATTAGAATTCATATTAGAATTTGCCTTGAAAAAATAGGTGGGGTCCACCCTGTCTCGAGCCTCAACAAAAGATTTCCTTGGAACCGTACCCCCCACATGCATACAGCCGTCATTGGAATTCCCACCCGAACATTCCCCATGCAGCAATCCATCTGCCATTGCCTGTCCATCTTCCCTCCCGAACAATGGAGACTTTTGGGATACCACTGGAGACGGTTCAGGATTCGCCGTAGGCGGGTCAACTTTCACCGGAGAGCTCTTGGGTTGCGAAACAGAGCTGCTGGTATGCCTCTCCGGCCCCCAAACCACAAAATTAGGAGTCCATTCTCCTTCCTCCTCCTGGACCCAGACCTTAAATTGTTGCCCCTTCCATGAAAGACAGACTTGCTCCGAAATTCTGGCACCATGATTAACTTCGACTGCCATTTTCTCAAAAGAGAGGCACCCGTCATGTTTAGAAGCCTCGGAGGGTAGAAGGATCCTGCCAAAACGTTCACCAATCGAGTTGAAAATACCCCTGTCCCAAAGAACCGACGGAACACCCCGGATGATCAGCCACGCCACCCTACGGTACTCCAAACAACGCTCGTCTCTAATCTGCATATTAGATGCCCAACTTGTCCAAAAAAGCTTTTGGTGATCAAGAAACTCCATGGCAGTCACATTGTCCTGGAAGCAAAGCATCACCCTCATGCCCCCAAGGTAAGATACCCTCGCCCCCAACATATTCTAGACCGACAAAAACTCCTCCAACCTGTTTAAAATATCCCAAGATAAAACTTCACCGATCAACGTCTTGCACGCTCATGCTTTAGCTGCGTCCGTGGTAATCGGGTTGACGAACACTGTTTTTATCCTTGCCTCCGTGGTAAGACCGCCTCTCACCGTGTTACAGAACGTCTGACCCACATCGTTGTTCAGGCGATTAAGAACGTTGTGTGCATCCTTGAGATCTTCCTTACCAGAACTGGAGACACCTCCCTTATCAGCAACACGAACAAAAGATCCCTTATCAGCAACACGAACAAAAGATCTCACACAGACAAAGAGACATCAGGTGGGCTTTTCAACGGCTTGGACTTTACAAGTGGGCCGGCATCTCCATTCATCATCACATCTCACACAGACAAAGAGGGCCAAGACACACGTGCACATGTGGGCTTGTGGACTCTTTTTGACGGCAAACATAAAAAGAAAATAATCAAACGTCATCTCATCATCTTGACGGCAGGAAGCACAAGAAATAGGGGCGGCTACATCACATGGTTGCAACCGTGTACCAAGCATGCGATGATCAACCAACTATGAGCGGCTAATCTCTTAGTGGCTTCCTCTCGGTGAACGGTTTTATAGGTTTTTCATGTCTGAGTTTTTATACTTTCAATCTATGTTATTTATGTGACAGATATTTAACTTGATTGATTCGGTTGACATGTGATTTGTTTATATCTTGAGTTCTTTCTTTACAACGTGTTCGGTTGATGACAAAACTTTGAGCGGGTTGGGTGTGACATAAAGAGGGTAGACTTGATATAATTAATTGCTAGTTAACTAATTTATGAACCGGTTGTAACAGACTTGCGTTATTTTATATTCACTTGCTTTATCTTTCAATGTCCGAGAGTTCTAGTAATTGACTTATATTAGAGGGGTAGGTGGATTGGTAACGTGTAGTTGGTAATTTTGAGATAACCCCACGTTGTTAGGTCAGTCTGGGAAAATGGTCCTTAATTATCACAACTGGTAAATAAACGTTTACAGAACTATGTCTATGTGGTTCTGTTAAATTAATTAATTCAGAACGTGTCAAATCTAGAACCTGAAATCTGGAGGGAGTTGCTTTGTTTTATTATTGTTTCAGCCGTCTAGTTTAGTTTTTTTCTATAATTATTTAAACCGCTCTGTTTTTACTTTCAGTTTATTTTAGTTTTTTTAGTTAATTAAATAGAAAACTTAACTGACCACATACTCCCCTGGATTGATACCCTGCTTACCCTAACTACCTAGGTTAATTAGGATTTTGCATGACCCGTTCGACAGTCATCACTTTTCCATTCTCAAGATTTTCTTTCCTTTTTCTTTACACAAAAATAAATTAAAATAAGAGTTAAATGCTTGGTTGGTCCATGTGGTTTGCAAAAATTTCATACTTGGTCCTAGTGGTTTACTAATTACACGCGTGGTCCCAAAAGCTGTCAAAAATGAACTCGGTTGGTCCCCTAACCTAACCTCTGTTAAATTTCTCAGTTAACTATGTGTGAAATGACTATATTACCCTTAAACAATTAAAAGAAATAAAATATATATATATATATATATATATACCTCTACCACCAACACCTAACATCCAACCACACTCCCCCCCCTGTAAAATCCACCTCCACCTCAAACCCACCACCACCTCCACCTCCAATTCCACTGTCAACCCACCACCACCTCTACCGCCGCCGCTGCCTCAACCTTGTCGCCGCTGCCATGACTCGGACCCACCTGAAGCCACCCATGTTGCCACTCAGTTCTAGTACCGCAAAAATTAAACCCCAAACCTCACTGTCAAATTTGATTTGAACCCCAGCCTCCCAACCATCGCCGTTGGAGAATGAACAGCAACCCTAGACGACACTGCATCGGACCAGCTGGGTGAAGGTGAAAGGTATGGTAATTCTTCTCCGAAATGGCGCTGATCTTTGGCCGGTTAGGTTTCAAAACAAGTTTGGGTTAAAGGCTTTGACGCAAAATTGGTCAATGTTTGCAAAGGAAAAAAGGGATTAAGCTGGGAGACAAATGTGAATTTGTGCTTGAAAGCGAGCCAGTTTGTAACACCTCGAAAATTTCGGGTTCAATAATAAAACGACACGTGTCATGTCAGATAAAAACGCGTTGTAAACCCGGAATTAATAAAAATGATTCGGCAGGATTTAAAGTGGCGTCATGTTAAACTGTTACCTCTGAACGACCTCGATTATAAATCCCAAGACCCGATTAATTGTTATACACATTTTTATACCTTCAATACAGAAATTGATTTACAATAATGGATCTTGAAAAGTATGATTTGACTCAAAGAAGAAAACGAATGACAAACCGTTGTTTTCGGGTCTTGAAAGTCCATTCAATTGCAACAAAGGTGCATGGTAGGGTAATGTGCAGGAGTAGACACTTATTAGAGGCCCCTCCATGTAAAAGAATGGCTAGAAATCGTGCAAGTGGATTATTGGTTCGAAACACCAACAAACAGCAACGAAATCTGCCTCTGGGAAGAGGTAGCGCACCGCTACATGTGTAGCGTAACGGTGCGCTACCCTGTTAAGTCAACCAGCCCATTGTTGTGGGCTAGCGCACCGCTACCAGTGTAGCGTAACGGTGCGCTAGCGGGTGCCAGCGACCAGAAAACCTGCTGTTGGCTGTTGTACGCGATTGTGACCGTTTGCACCGGTTTTATTCAGTTATAAAAGACCCCTAGACATCCCTAAGCAGTAGCAACAAGTGTTGAATGGTTGTGGAGGGTCCTAGACTCAGTTGTCAAAGAATTATGGTGTGTGGAACCATTATAAATAGCTTTCAAGTGCTCATTCATTCTTCACACTTGCAACCGATCTTTGGAGCATTCCTGGAGCAAAGGAACTCACCCTTCTGATCATAATTCGTGCATTGGACTATTGTAAGTCTACTAGTTCTTATTTGGTTGTGTTTAGCTTAGTTAATTAGCTAAAAGTCAAACCGTCGTAATTACGGTTTGACTTCGAGATTAGTCACTAATGACTCAGTCTTATCTCGAATTAAAAATAGTTTTAGAATGGTATTTATGTGGGAAATAAAACCCCAAAAGGGTTTCCCCTGATCACCATCCTAAGCAGGTTAAATGTCGGGTCAAACCTTTACTTAAAAAGTCAACATAATGCTTAAAATGTCTTTTATGCATAATTAGCTATCTAGATCATATATAACCTGTTTGATTATTGTTATAACTTAGTAATTAGTGTAATAACATGTTCAAACCTATACAACCCGACTATTTCCTGTTTAGACCCGGTTCGGAACCGAAAGTCACATAGTTTGACTTTTCGGTTGACTTTCAGTTCTGACCCGTTTGGACATATTTTATAAATGCCTCAGAGCTTAAATTGGATTAGGATACATGTTAGAACAACCCTCTGTGATCATACACTTTGGTTCACTAGTTATCCAACTAAAATGCAAGTTTCCGTTAAATGCTCATACGTGGACCGTTATGCCCTTATTGCCTTAAATCATGATTTATGAAAATGTAAAAGTGTAGAAACCTTAGTTACTGATATATAGACTTGTATGCAAAATTTGACATCAGTTTGACTTGTAGATTAAGAGTTATGCTCATGTCGCTAAATTTAGGCTTTATGTTAACATAATGGCGCAATTAGCGTAAAGCCTAGTTAAACATACTTTTTGACACCAAATCTTTTACCCACTGATGTTATATATTATTATGGGATTTTTAAATATTTTTAATTAATTTTAGGACGAGCATAACTAGTAGTCGTAGGCTTAATCCGGTAATTGTCGGTTTTGCCCTTACGGGCCGTAAAATGAGTTTTACACATCTAAACGATTCCAAACTTTTTGCTACTGATTAGTTATGATAAATAAATTATTTTAAGCCTTCTAGAAATATAAAAATATCAGATTTAAGTATCAAACCCGGTAATGGCCTTTAATCGCCATAATTAGCGTTTTTAACGCATAGTATGTCTTAGAATCATATTGGACATACCCGGGTTGATACCTACCGATATATGAGGCTAATTAGGATAATTTAACAGTAAGCAAAGGTTAATAAACTCAGACTTCGTTTTTGAGCTTTTCGGCTTATGTGAAATTACCAAACTACCCCTACGGGGCATAGTTTGGTTAAATATGATAAATTTCACATATGTGCCTTAGCCTACTGTTATAACACATCAAAATGAGTATGTTTTCTGTTTACATCAGACCTGTAACTCAGTTTAACATATAAACACTTTTACAAACTTTAAAATGACCAAACTACCCCTACGGGGCATAGTTTGTGTTTAAATTAGTTCGGGGCATAACGAAAGACATCCTACTGATGTTACAACATATTTGAAGCATATTAACTTAGGAAACCTGTATATAGCTCTTACGGATACCCGTTACGCATATTACGCGTTCGGCTCGGTTTATGTAACAAGTTTACATAAATTGGCCGAAACGGGTCAACCCTTATCCGTTTTATCTCAAAATCCAGAATGTGATTAATAAACCCATATTAAACAAGTCTTCAAACTTGTCGGGTCAGAATCACATTCTATCCGGTCTTCGCTTAATCGTGCGTACGAACCGTATCTTCGAAACTAGCCGGTCTAAGCTTAAGCATAATTAAAGACCCGCTAGGATTCTAATAGGTTATATTTAACCTTCGTTCCAGATTAGGAGGAACATTAAAAGCTACCTGCTATTTGATTATTTGTGAACTATACTTGCATCAAGGTAAATACTTTTAACTTATTTTCCCTATACGGGCTTGGGTTACGGTACATAGCGTACCGCTTGATCGGGCGTCAAATCTTCCATCGCTGAGGTGGTTAATTGAATAATTTGAACGGCTCGTTTAAACAGTATTGTTTACTTTACCGCCTTTGGGGGGGTTAATGACCATGTCCCGGATATCCTTGGCATTATCTTACGAGATAGCCACGACCTGAGCACGGGGTGTAGGCGTACACCTGTCGTGTATAACTCTAGAATTGTGGTGTGTCTATTGATCCTTAAACCGGATACGTTCCGGATACTGAACGCATAAGTAACATGTAATTCGTTAACAAGATTATTATATTAAATAATTCTCCCAAGTTAATAAAAATGTTTATGCCATGTGCATCCAAACAAATTTTCAATCATTTTATAAAATGAGCCAGTTGAATGTATTTACCAGTGTAAACTGACGTATTTTCTCAAAAAGATTAAATGCAGGTACTAGGCGAAATAGGCTGGGAGCCTCCTAAGCATCACTAGAAGTCTCGCAAACTTAAGATGCCAAAGTCTGTTGAACCATAAACAATATTTTTATATTTGATCCTACTGTGGATGAACACCGGATAATTGTGACTTTGTTTACAATAAATAAATTCGGTTGTATCTTATTTAAATTGCTTCCGCTGTGCATTATTATATTGTGTTGTTTGACTATTACGTTGCCAACCACGTCACGATACTCCCCCACCGGGCCCACCGGTGACACGTGGAAATCGGGGTGTGACAGGTTGGTATCAGAGCCAACTCTGAGCGAATTAAACACTAGTCTTTTGTGTTTAATCTCAGTTACACAATTTGCACAAATCTAAACCTTCGAGTCTAGACTTATAACATAGGGCAAACTCCACCTTATTCGGTTTTTGTTTTGTCCTTTTAAACTTTATATTTGGTATTGTTATCTCATGCTTTATTGACAGGAATATCGATAATGCCGCCAAGATTCTTCAGGACCCGAGGAAGAGGCAAGGGGCCAGTTGCCGCCCCCAATGATCATGAAGCGGGACCATCGCGAAGGCGAGCTCCATCCAATACGGAAAGTGATGACCCTAGAGATAACCGGTGGAACCAAGTCGAACCAGCCAGACGATCGGTTTCGCATACCCCAAGACCGCCCGTACTCAATCCATATGAACCCAACAACCCCCAGCCTTCATACATACCACTACAAAGATCGTTGTCCCATCACTCATATGGGGACCCTTTGCCAGCCTTTCAGGACCGGTTTAATCCTGTAGGCTTCGCACCAGAACCCGTGGGTTTTAACCCACTAGGGCCTGAAGATCACTTCTCGGGGGATAATGCTGACGATATGGATGAGGATACTGACCCCATCATGCCGGCAAGTGGTACGCCGAATCATCCGATCGAGATCTCCGACGGATCATCCTTTCACGGATCACCTTACGGCGGTCCAGATAGTTTTCAAGCACTGTTCGAACCACACCAGTGGTATTATACGCCATCCCACCACTCATCATCTCATGGTCAGCATCAACAGCAGCAGTATCAGCAGCAGCAACAGGAGCCACAGCCTCAGCCGCATCATCAAGATTCATCTGAGGATCATAGGTTTGTGGCGGTTACGCCACCTCCTCCACCGCCTCCAGTTCAACCGCCACCTCCTCAACCGCCAAGGCGAAGAAGAACAGGTGCCCGCATATCAATACGACCGGGGGGCTTCACTTTTGATTCCCCACGTCAGTCTAGTGCTAGTCACTACCCACCGCACTATGAGGACCCGCAAATGGGTGGACCCTCTAACCCTGCCGCACTGCAGCCGCCTCCAATGGGTTTTGACCAACCTATACCTGCATACACGGGTGGTATGGCCTACAACCCGTTTGAACCCTCAACGCATCATAATTATGGTTACGGAGAGGCTGATCCGTACTTAATGACAGCGAACTACGGTACTCAAGGACCATATGGGGATCCTTGGGGGGTGAGTTACCCGAATCAGGGATACCCAATACCTCCCAGACCCATCATTAGGACGCAGTCGCAGCCACCACGATTTTCTCCCCCAGAAAGGGAGGAAATTTTGCAGAGGTTGGAGCGGATGGAACGGGAAGCTCACGCGGAACGAAGGGAAAAGCAAACATTCTTCCAAGGACTGATGGGTCTGATCAAGGGGAAGAATAAGAAGGATCGTTGAATTCTTCCATTGCTGATGTATAAGCCCCTGTGTGGGTGTATTTGATATGTTTGGTTTGAGCCCCTGCGTGGGCATGCATGTTTGTTTGTTTGTTGTAAACCCCTACGTGGGTGTATGGTTTGAATAAATAGTCCCTGCGTGGACATGTATTATGTTTAGCCCCTACGTTGGGCATGTGTGCTGTTTAAACCCCTGCGAGGGTAAATTGTATTGGAAGACCCATTTAGGGCAATTGTATAATATTCTAAAGGAATTAATGGAATGGTTATTTTATAAATTTCATATTGCCACTATGTGCAGGTATAGATTATAAATGAAATAAATAATTAAAAATCATTTCCTTTTTAAAAATAATCTGCCTAAGTAACTATAAATCTTAAAGGGGTAAAACCTAGCTTAGTGTCAAATATAAGACCGAGCCAAGATGTTAAGACCTGGTTAAAAGATTTAAATTCCTGTTAACATCTTAAAACATGTTAACACTCCTGGCAGAAGTGATTCGTTAAAATCACATGTCATTTTATATGTATAAGGAGTCTTTAGAAGATTCCAAAACCCAGTTTAATGATCTCTGAATCCTGGGTCTACATCATCAATAAAGATGATCATATTTTTACCATACGTTGGTAATATAATGCCTACGGGCCCTGCTCATTTCTATATGAGCCAAAGGACAGTGGTAGTATAGACTCCCTGTCAAATAAAGGTAATGAACTAGTTTCGAACCTCAAAAGCCTTGATTCTCTGAAATCATAGTTTATAATTTATATTGTCTACGTGACTAGGCTTTTTGTGCCACAAATAAAACTATTAATGTTTTATGATTAGGATAAATTTTAATAAAAATCCTAAATAAATATGATTTAATAAGTTAACCAAATATGGTCTCTGTTCACCATGGTTAACGAGTTACCCTAAGGGGTAATTCTATACCTAAACTCCATAGTAAAAATATTGTTCTTGTTTTCTGCAACAGTTCAATTAAATGGCTGACTCGAATGAAGTTAATAGCCCTCCTGTGGAACCAAATGTGAATGCCCAGATTACATTAACGGGCGCTGAATTGAAAGCATTAATAGATGGTGCTATCACAGAGGCTTTGGATAGACAGTATGAGGAGTACAGTGGTACTCGAAGCAGGACCCACTCTGCATCACGTTCGAAGCCCAGGACCCATTCTGAGGCTCATAACAAGCCTCCTCCTAAAAAGGATGGACCAAAGAAAAGCGGTGATGATCGCCAGTCCACCAACCGCCAAAGTGATCCATCTCAGCATATGGTACTGTATCAGGGACGCCGTAACAAGGGTTGCACATATAAGTACTTTGTGTCTTGTAAACCCAGGGATTTTACGGGCGAGAAAGGAGCCGTCGACTGTATGACGTGGCTCGATGAAATGGACACTGTCGTGGACATCAGCGGATGCGCTGAAGGTGATGTGGTTAAATTTGTCTCACAGTCCTTCAAAGGTCAGGCGTTGGCTTGGTGGAAAGCTCTGATGGAGGCTTCCGGAAAGATCCCGTTGTATAGTATGACGTGGGATCAATTCATCGCCTTGATCAAGGAAAATTTCTGCCCTCAGCATGAGGTGGAAAAGATCGAATCAGACTTTCTAGCACTGGTGATGGAGAACCTCGACTGTCAGGCTTATCTGACAAGCTTCAATACACTATCCCGGTTGGTACCTTACCTGGTAACCCCGGAGCCTAAAAGGATTGCTCGTTTTATTGGTGGGTTGGAACCCGAGATCAAGGCCAGTGTTAAAGCTTCTCGGCCAGTTACCTTCAGGTCTGTAACTGACCTTTCCTTATCCCTCACATTGGATGCGGTCCGACAGAGATCGAAGAGGAATAAGGATGCTGAGAAGAGGAAGCGAGAAGATGATGGTTCGCGTAGGTCGAACAAGAAACACCGTGGGAGCGGTGATCACAAGAAGGGATCGGATTCGAAGAAAGACGAGCATCGTTCTGGAGAGAAGCCCACATGCAAGACTTGCAAGAAACGACACTTTGGAAAGTGCAGACTCAAATCAAACTCGAATAACGAGTCAAGGTCTTTTGCTTGTGGTTTGTGCAAATCCAAGGAACACAAAACCTTGGATTGCAAAAAGATGAAAGATGCAACGTGCTACCGTTGCAACGAGAAGGGCCACATAAGTACTAACTGCCCCAAGAACAACAAGAAGCCTGAAGAGGCTAAGAAGACTAATGCCAGAGTCTTCAGGATGGATGCGAAGGAGGCTGTGCAGGATGATAACGTCATAACAGGTACTTTCCTTGTAAATGATGTTTTTGCAAGAGTACTTTTTGATTCAGGCGCAGATAAGTCCTTCGTAGATCGTAAATTTTGTGAATTGTTAAATTTACCTGTCAAAACCCTAAAAGTGAACTATGAGGTAGAGTTAGCAGATGGTACCATAGAAACCGTCTCTACTGTGTTAGATGGATGTGCTATATCCATTAAGAACCATTCTTTTCCTCTGTCTCTACTTCCGTTTAAATTAGCTGGTTTTGACATAGTTCTGGGTATGGACTGGTTATCTCATAACCAGGCCCAAATTGTCTGCAAACAGAAACAGGTAGTAATAAAAACTCCGTCTGGTGAGCCACTTACCATTCGGGGAGATACCCAGTACGGACTGCCTGAGCAGGTGACTATGCTCAAGGCTTCTAAGTGTATGAAGAAGGGATGTGTCATCTACATGGCGCAAGTGATCATTGATGAGCCCAAACCGAAGTTAGAAGACATCCCTGTCATCTCTGAGTACCCAGAAGTGTTCCCAGAAGATCTACCTGGTTTGCCACCAGATAGACAAGTCGAGTTCAGGATCGACATCATCCCCGGAGCGGCACCAGTTGCTAGAGCTCCATACAGATTGGCACCCACGGAAATGAAGGAGTTGCGGACACAGCTAGATGAATTGCTGGCAAAGGGTTTCATTAGACCTAGTTCATCTCCTTGGGGAGCGCCAATCCTGTTTGTAAAGAAGAAGGATGGGTCGATGCGTCTGTGCATCGACTATCGCGAGCTTAATAAAGTCACGATCAAGAATAGGTATCCTCTGCCCAGAATCGACGATCTGTTCGATCAGCTGCAAGGGGCAAGTTACTTCTCAAAGATTGATTTGAGGTCTGGCTACCATCAGTTGAAGGTCAAGGATGAAGACGTTCACAAGACTGCATTTAGGACTCGATACGGTCACTACGAGTTCCTAGTGATGCCTTTTGGGCTCACTAATGCACCAGCCGCGTTCATGGATCTAATGAATCGCGTCTGCAAGCCTTACTTAGATAAATTTGTTATCGTCTTCATCGATGACATCCTTATTTATTCTAAGAATCAAGCTGACCACGAGAAACACCTTCGTTGTATTCTCAAACTCCTACATCAGGAGAAGCTCTATGCCAAATTCTCTAAATGTGAATTTTGGCTACGAGAGGTCCAATTCCTTGGACACGTGGTCAGTGAGCGTGGTATCCAGGTGGATCCCGCTAAAGTTGAAGCTGTTATGAATTGGCAAGAGCCAAAGACACCTACGGAGATACGTAGCTTCCTGGGATTGGCAGGATATTACAGACGCTTCATTGAAAATTTTTCAAGGATTGCTGCACCCCTAACCTCCTTAACTAAGAAAAAGGTTAAGTTTGTTTGGGGCCCTAACCAGCAAGAGTCCTTCGATGTTTTGAGACAAAAGTTGAGCAACGCTCCTGTGCTTACATTACCTGAAGGCGCTGAAGAATTTGTAGTTTATTGTGATGCATCACACACTGGCATGGGGTGTGTGCTTATGCAGAAAGGCAAGGTTATTGCCTATGCATCACGGCAGTTAAAGTTGCACGAAAAGAATTACACCACCCATGACTTGGAATTGGGTGCCGTTGTGTTCGCGCTAAAACTGTGGAGGCACTATCTTTATGGAATCAAGTTTGTGATCTATTCTGATCACAAGAGCCTCCAGCATCTGTTTAACCAGAAAGAATTAAACATGAGGCAACGCCGTTGGATGGAAACCTTGAATGACTACGATTGTGAAATCAAGTATCATCCCGGCAAAGCGAATTTAGTCGCTGATGCCTTGAGCAGAAAGGAAAGGGTAAAACCCATTCGAATCAATGCTAAGCGCATGGAATTAAAGAACAGTCTGATGGAAAGGTTGTTAGCTGCACAAAAGGAAGCTGTGCTGGAAGCTAACTATCCTAATGAGAAGTTAGGAGTAACTGAGGAGCAGTTGACTCTTAGCAAGGACGGACTTCTAAGGTTGAATGGACGAGTATGGGTTCCAATTTATGGAGGACTTCGTGATGTCATCCTCCAGGAAGCCCATAGTTCCAAATATTCCGTTCATCCTGGTGCTGATAAGATGTACCAGGATCTAAGGGCAAATTATTGGTGGATAGGCTTGAAAAAGTCTGTAGCCGCCCATGTAGCAAAATGCTTGACCTGTGCACAAGTCAAAGCCGAGCATCAGAAACCGTCAGGTTTGCTACAACAGCCTGAGCTTCCTACGTGGAAGTGGGAAATGGTAACTATGGATTTTATTACCAAGTTACCCAAGACGAGGAAAGGAAATGACACGATATGGGTTATAGTTGACCGACTGACTAAGTCAGCTCATTTCTTACCCATTAAGGAGACTTATAGCTCCGACATGTTAGCCCAGTTATACGTTGATAAGATTGTAGCCCTTCATGGCATACCTGTAGCTATTATCTCTGATCGGGATACTAGGTACACGTCACACTTTTGGAAGAGTTTCCAACAATCTTTGGGCACACGTTTGAACTTTAGTACGGCTTACCATCCTCAGACAGACGGTCAGAGTGAGCGTACTATTCAAACGTTGGAGGACATGCTACGTGCATGTGCGATCGAATTGGAAGGTAGCTGGGATAAGAACCTACCACTGATCGAATTCTCCTACAACAATAGCTACCATACCAGCATAAAGGCTGCGCCTTTTGAGGCATTATACGGTAGAAAGTGTAGATCGCCAGTTTGTTGGGCGGAAGTTGGAGAAGTCCAGTTATCAGGACCAGAGATCGTGTTTGAAACAACGGACAAGATTGTCCAGATTCGTAACAATCTCCAAGCTGCCCGGAATAGGCAGAAGAGTTACGCGGATCCAAGTCGTAAGGATTTTCACTTCGACGTAGGTGAAAAAGTCCTACTTAAGGTGTCACCCTGGAAAGGAGTGATGCGGTTTGGTAAGAAAGGCAAACTAAGCCCGAGATATATAGGACCTTTCGAGGTTATCGAACGAGTCGGGTCAGTTTCCTATAAGTTGAACTTACCAGAAGAGCTCAGTGGAATTCACAACGTGTTCCACATCTGCAATCTAAAGAAGTGTTCCGCTGACGAAACACATGTCATGCCACATACAGATGTGCATATTGACGAGAGCTTGAAATTCGTGGAAAAACCTGTGTCGATCGAAGATCGACAGGTAAGAAAGCTTCGGAGAAAGCATATACCTTTTGTTAAGGTCAAATGGGATGCCCGTAGAGGTCCCGATTTCACGTGGGAGGTTGAATCCACGATGAAAGAAAAGTACCCTTACTTGTTTCAGTAAATCTCGGGTCGAGATTTATTTTAAGGGGGTGAGGATGTAACACCTCGAAAATTTCGGGTTCAATAATAAAACGACACGTGTCATGTCAGATAAAAACGCGTTGTAAACCCGGAATTAATAAAAATGATTCGGCAGGATTTAAAGTGGCGTCATGTTAAACTGTTACCTCTGAACGACCTCGATTATAAATCCCAAGACCCGATTAATTGTTATACACATTTTTATACCTTCAATACAGAAATTGATTTACAATAATGGATCTTGAAAAGTATGATTTGACTCAAAGAAGAAAACGAATGACAAACCGTTGTTTTCGGGTCTTGAAAGTCCATTCAATTGCAACAAAGGTGCATGGTAGGGTAATGTGCAGGAGTAGACACTTATTAGAGGCCCCTCCATGTAAAAGAATGGCTAGAAATCGTGCAAGTGGATTATTGGTTCGAAACACCAACAAACAGCAACGAAATCTGCCTCTGGGAAGAGGTAGCGCACCGCTACATGTGTAGCGTAACGGTGCGCTACCCTGTTAAGTCAACCAGCCCATTGTTGTGGGCTAGCGCACCGCTACCAGTGTAGCGTAACGGTGCGCTAGCGGGTGCCAGCGACCAGAAAACCTGCTGTTGGCTGTTGTACGCGATTGTGACCGTTTGCACCGGTTTTATTCAGTTATAAAAGACCCCTAGACATCCCTAAGCAGTAGCAACAAGTGTTGAATGGTTGTGGAGGGTCCTAGACTCAGTTGTCAAAGAATTATGGTGTGTGGAACCATTATAAATAGCTTTCAAGTGCTCATTCATTCTTCACACTTGCAACCGATCTTTGGAGCATTCCTGGAGCAAAGGAACTCACCCTTCTGATCATAATTCGTGCATTGGACTATTGTAAGTCTACTAGTTCTTATTTGGTTGTGTTTAGCTTAGTTAATTAGCTAAAAGTCAAACCGTCGTAATTACGGTTTGACTTCGAGATTAGTCACTAATGACTCAGTCTTATCTCGAATTAAAAATAGTTTTAGAATGGTATTTATGTGGGAAATAAAACCCCAAAAGGGTTTCCCCTGATCACCATCCTAAGCAGGTTAAATGTCGGGTCAAACCTTTACTTAAAAAGTCAACATAATGCTTAAAATGTCTTTTATGCATAATTAGCTATCTAGATCATATATAACCTGTTTGATTATTGTTATAACTTAGTAATTAGTGTAATAACATGTTCAAACCTATACAACCCGACTATTTCCTGTTTAGACCCGGTTCGGAACCGAAAGTCACATAGTTTGACTTTTCGGTTGACTTTCAGTTCTGACCCGTTTGGGCATATTTTATAAATGCCTCAGAGCTTAAATTGGATTAGGATACATGTTAGAACAACCCTCTGTGATCATACACTTTGGTTCACTAGTTATCCAACTAAAATGCAAGTTTCCGTTAAATGCTCATACGTGGACCGTTATGCCCTTATTGTCTTAAATCATGATTTATGAAAATGTAAAAGTGTAGAAACCTTAGTTACTGATATATAGACTTGTATGCAAAATTTGACATCAGTTTGACTTGTAGATTAAGAGTTATGCTCATGTCGCTAAATTTAGGCTTTATGTTAACATAATGGCGCAATTAGCGTAAAGCCTAGTTAAACATACTTTTTGACACCAAATCTTTTACCCACTGATGTTATATATTATTATGGGATTTTTAAATATTTTTAATTAATTTTAGGACGAGCATAACTAGTAGTCGTAGGCTTAATCCGGTAATTGTCGGTTTTGCCCTTACGGGCCGTAAAATGAGTTTTACACATCTAAACGATTCCAAACTTTTTGCTACTGATTAGTTATGATAAATAAATTATTTTAAGCCTTCTAGAAATATAAAAATATCAGATTTAAGTATCAAACCCGGTAATGGCCTTTAATCGCCATAATTAGCGTTTTTAACGCATAGTATGTCTTAGAATCATATTGGACATACCCGGGTTGATACCTACCGATATATGAGGCTAATTAGGATAATTTAACAGTAAGCAAAGGTTAATAAACTCAGACTTCGTTTTTGAGCTTTTCGGCTTATGTGAAATTACCAAACTACCCCTACGGGGCATAGTTTGGTTAAATATGATAAATTTCACATATGTGCCTTAGCCTACTGTTATAACACATCAAAATGGGTATGTTTTCTGTTTACATCAGACCTGTAACTCAGTTTAACATATAAACACTTTTACAAACTTTAAAATGACCAAACTACCCCTACGGGGCATAGTTTGTGTTTAAATTAGTTCGGGGCATAACGAAAGACATCCTACTGATGTTACAACATATTTGAAGCATATTAACTTAGGAAACCTGTATATAGCTCTTACGGATACCCGTTACGCATATTACGCGTTCGGCTCGGTTTATGTAACAAGTTTACATAAATTGGCCGAAACGGGTCAACCCTTATCCGTTTTATCTCAAAATCCAGAATGTGATTAATAAACCCATATTAAACAAGTCTTCAAACTTGTCGGGTCAGAATCACATTCTATCCGGTCTTCGCTTAATCGTGCGTACGAACCGTATCTTCGAAACTAGCCGGTCTAAGCTTAAGCATAATTAAAGACCCGCTAGGATTCTAATAGGTTATATTTAACCTTCGTTCCAGATTAGGAGGAACAGTAAAAGCTACCTGCTATTTGATTATTTGTGAACTATACTTGCATCAAGGTAAATACTTTTAACTTATTTTCCCTATACGGGCTTGGGTTACGGTACATAGCGTACCGCTTGATCGGGCGTCAAATCTTCCATCGCTGAGGTGGTTAATTGAATAATTTGAACGGCTCGTTTAAACAGTATTGTTTACTTTACCGCCTTTGGGGGGGTTAATGACCATGTCCCGGATATCCTTGGCATTATCTTACGAGATAGCCACGACCTGAGCACGGGGTGTAGGCGTACACCTGTCGTGTATAACTCTAGAATTGTGGTGTGTCTATTGATCCTTAAACCGGATACGTTCCGGATACTGAACGCATAAGTAACATGTAATTCGTTAACAAGATTATTATATTAAATAATTCTCCCAAGTTAATAAAAATGTTTATGCCATGTGCATCCAAACAAATTTTCAATCATTTTATAAAATGAGTCAGTTGAATGTATTTACCAGTGTAAACTGACGTATTTTCTCAAAAAGATTAAATGCAGGTACTAGGCGAAATAGGCTGGGAGCCTCCTAAGCATCACTAGAAGTCTCGCAAACTTAAGATGCCAAAGTCTGTTGAACCATAAACAATATTTTTATATTTGATCCTACTGTGGATGAACACCGGATAATTGTGACTTTGTTTACAATAAATAAATTCGGTTGTATCTTATTTAAATTGCTTCCGCTGTGCATTATTATATTGTGTTGTTTGACTATTACGTTGCCAACCACGTCACGATACTCCCCCACCGGGCCCACCGGTGACACGTGGAAATCGGGGTGTGACACAGTTGGTCTTGGTCGTCCAAATAGTGGTGCTTGTAGCGTGTTTGCTATCAACGTTACCCGCGGATCTATGGCACCATGGTCTTATGTAAATGCTAACTAGGTGTTCAATGTGCGTTTGGTTGTTGGTCTGAATTGTGGAACTAGTTTTCTTTGGTTTATGACAATGCCAGTTTTTGGTTACTGATGTTGAACTAATCGGTACAACCTCCATATATCGGTACAACCTCCATATATCGCCATCTGGGAATTGTAGAATCACCTGTATCGCGACTCGGGAGGGGCAGCTCCGGTGCACCACCGTTGGACGTGGTTGCCGACGAGTTTCGGTGTGATACGGTGTGTCGTTTGAACTTTTCGGACAATTATTCATCATTTTCGCTTAAGGATCAGTTGAGTTTCGGTTGAAATTTTGATAAATTTTGACAAAGTTTTGATATAATTCATTGATATTCGGTGATTTTTAGTTCGAGTTCTATATATTTTGAAGATTTCAAACAGTTTGTCGCGGATGTTGGTGCTTGTTCGGCGGTGAAGGAGGGATGTTGGTGGTGGGTGTTCAATGGTGGTGATGGTGTTGGTCTTGGGCAGAAGAAGAAGAAGTGGTGGAGAGAGAATTATGATTTTAATTGTTGAGGGCAATTTGGTCATTTAACATCAAATTAACTGAGAAATTTAACAGAGGTTAGGTCAGGGGACCAACCGAGTTCATTTTTGACAATTTTTGGGACCACGTGTGTAATTAGTAAACCACTAGGACCAAGTATGAAATTTTTGCAAACAACAGGGACCAACCAAGCATTTAACTCTTAAAATAATAAGGGATAGTGGTTTGGGTCATGACCACACTCATAGGGTAGTGGTTTTGGACGATGGATTAGAAGTACGTGAAATGACGCTGACATGGAGGGTCATGACCATACCCTATAGCTGCATCCTGAAAATTAAAGGAAAACCTAAGAATCAGATTCATTTTATTATCTTCACACAATGATAACCACGAGAACCAATGTGAACACAACCAAAATAAACCCACCCCACCACAACCCAAAAACCATGCATTTAACACGTTAAAAGTTCAACTTAACATGTAAAAAAACATTTTTTAATAACAAAATTCAGCGTTTTTCCTTATAAACACGTGTAGAAGCATTTTTAATAAAAAATGAAAAACTAAAAATGTTAATTTTTTTTTACAAAAAATGATTTTTATTGAATTAGATTCTACACATTTTTTAATGCAAAAGCGTCGAATTTTTTTTAAAAAAAAATTGATTTTTAACATGTTACGTTGAATTTTTAAGATATATTTAATATATTAAATGCACTGTTCCCCGGTTCCCCAATGAAAGTCACACACACTATATATATATATATATATATATATATATATATATATATATAATAAAGTAAATCAATGAGGGACACGTGTCATTCATTTGAGCTATCTATTTTTTTTGTTTTCCCGCTTTTTCTTCTATTAAATTTTGAATAATTAATTTTTAATAAACTCTTTATCTTCTACTTAGTTATGAATAATTATTATTAATTAAAGTTAATTATTATATCGTTATCTAACTAAAACATCAATATTTATTTATTTATATTTATCTATATTTATATCTATCTATCTATCTATCTATCTATCTATCTATTAATAAAGAATTTCAATTAATGCCACATGACATTTCTCCCTTAACCTAAAAAAATATTATATTTTTAATTTTTTTAACAATTTATTAATACATAAATATCACTTATCTTTATCAAATAATAATAAAATTAATTACTTAATAAATTATTCCAAATAACTAATTAATTAAAAAGAGTAAATTGCCATTTTAGTC
>JARYGA010020459.1:0-89076 GCA_030545235.1 Helianthus tuberosus
ACCTTAGTAGCCATTTAACTGCTTCCCAATGTTCTCTCCCCGGATTAGACATAAACCGACTAACAACTCCCACTGCATGAGCTATATCTGGTCTCGTGCATACCATTGCATACATGAGGCTACCAACTGCAGATGCATACGGAACTTTAGCCATTTCTTCCTTGTCTTCATCTGATTTGGGTGACTGATCTTTAGAAAGCTTAAAGTGACTTCCCAAAGGTGTGCTTCTGATCTTGGCATCTTTAAGGCTGAATCTTTCTAACACTTTCTCAATGTACTTCTCTTAAGAGAGTGTCAAAGAACCTTCTTCTTTGTTTCTGAAAATACTCATCCCGAGTATTTGGTTTGCAGCTCCCAAGTCTTTCGTCTCAAACTCTTCAGACATCTGCTTCTTCAACTTCTTGATCTCTGTCATGTCTGAACTTGCAATCAACATATCATCCACATATAGTAGTAGAATGATATAAGAACCCTTGAATTTCTTGATGTAACAACAATGGTCATTGTCACATCTCTTGTATCCGACTCTTCCCATGAAGTTATCAAACTTCAAATACCATTGTCTGGGCGCTTGTTTCAGACCATACAAACTCTTCTTCAACTTACACACCAAGTTTTCTTTGCCTTTAACCTGAAAACCTTCTGGTTGTGTCATGTAGATGTCTTCATCTAGGTCACCATGTAGAAATGCAGTCTTGACATCTAGCTGCTCTAGATGCAAGCCTTCTGCTGCTACAATACTGAGAACAAGTCTGATGGTAGTCATCTTCACCACTGGAGAGAATATTTCATTGAAATCAATTCCCTCTTTTTGTTGAAAACCCTTGACTACTAATCTTGCTTTGTACCGTTTGGTACCATCATGTTCATCTTTGACCCTGAAGACCCATTTGTTTTGAAGAGCCTTCTTCCTAATAATAATTGTTCATAATCATTTGTATAAAATTTACAAATTGTTAAATTAAAATTTGTATCATTTGTTTAATTGTTCATATTTGATCATGTTCATCTCAAATATGTTCATCTTTGAAAAACTAAGGTTATTATTATCGATTATATATTTACAAAAAAATGTGATTTTACGGCTGAGGGGACAGTGGGCGACCGCCCACGACCCATCCTCTCGAAGGCAGAGACCATAAATTTTAAAAATAAATCATCATATGTATTTTTAGTTTTTGTATTTTTCAATCTTTTTATACATTTTTTTGAAATATATTCTTTTAGAGTAAAATTTCATTTTAGTCCCTGTGATTTGAGAACTTTTGTCAGTTTAGTCTAAAGGTTTTGTTTATTGCCTGTGGGTCCAAAATGTTTTTAACGTTTCATTTTCATCGAACTGACTTAACCTCAGCTCATTCACGCGTAAACTGAATGATGCTCATTTTATGTTTACTTTCTACCATTCTTTCCTTGGTCTAGCTACTCCAAATAATAGTCTACTAACTCTTGAATGAGTTTTGTATCACTTCTAGTTCTCATCCAACACAATAATAAATGGAAGGAATGAGAAAGTTTAATTGTAACTAGAGGGCCTCAACTGAATCTTTCGACTTCTAATAATAGGAATCGTTTCGTCTTCTACCGATACCAAACGTGGAACACGAATTCAAGATTGATCCAACTTGGAAAGGCACCATGGCAGATAACTTGGAGCCACCTTCTTACGTGCATATTATGCGTAGTATCCTTTTTTCATCTTAAGAACTAATTAGTTTTCTTATTAACGCCACTATATATCATGTAGATATACATTATCTAAAAGACTGCTTATACAAATGAAAACTAATAATATATTCCACATCATTCTGGCTCACCATGACATAGTCTCCTCAACTTAAACAAGATATATACCGGATAAAGAAGAGTGTCAATGTGGATATCAGCATTGGAGATTGCACTTGTTGTGATCCAAACGTATGCGACGAAGCTTGTACATGCAGGTAATTCACCGGCTATCTTGGTATTGATTATCGATCACCTAGCCCTAGATATAATATTTCTAATGTTTTTTTTTTTTTTTTTTTTTTTTTGTAGATCTACGTATGTTAGCTGCACAAATGCCTGCAAGTGTTCGGAAAATTGCACAAACAGGCAATATTTCCAAGAACAGAAAAAAGTTAAAGTTATTATGGTAAGTTTTAACCTAAGAATAACTTCAATCTTTTATTTTGTTATAAGTTTCTCAAAAAAAATATTTGTGAGTATACTTGTTCTATAATTACTTATATGGTTGACATGTTTGTAGACTCAACATTGTGGTTGGGGTGTAGAAGCCGTTGAATTCATTGATAAAGATGATTACATCATTGAGTATGTTGGAAAAGGTATACATATATAATTCTTTGATTTGTCATCTTGTAAAATTTAACAATCATCATGGTTTCTTCAAAAACATGGCTCTTTTATAAGTTTAAAGTTTGTAATTTGATGTTTATGGTAGTTCATTTTTCGAATTCTATTAAAACGTTGTTTGTTTTACACTTTTCAGTTATCGATAATGCTTTACATGAGACAAGGTTTACGGACATGAAAGCACAAGGTATAACTAAGTTCTACGTGGTTCAAATCGCATCAAACTTTAACATTGATGCAAAACTCAAGGGGAATGAATCACGTTTGATAAATCACAGTTGTGATCCAAATTGTATAATGGAAAATTGGTTAGATATGAACTTCATACTCACTTCTATGTCTTTCATTCTTAAATTAAATACATTGCATTATCAGGTGACAACCGTAGCATGTTTTTGACACTTTTGCAGGGAGATAAATGGGGAGACTCGTCTATATTTGCTCTTAGAGCAATCGAACCTGGAGAAGAGTTAACTCTTGATTACCGGGACAGGTAATCATTAATTTGCACCCTCTTATCCATCATCCATATAACAAACAAATATACAATAAATTATATTTTTTATTTTGGCATTGTAGATATGAGATGTATGACCGTGATAGAGTAAAATGCGGTTGTGGTGCTCCAAATTGCCGTGGCTATCTTGGTATTAAAAAAAGCCTAGATGTGTGATTATTTAGCAGGAGCAAAAGAGCAATTCATATTGACAATGCCTTCACATCCAACTAAGCTTTTTCTAAGGTTATTCTTGTTGTATAATAATTTTTACACCATGAAAGCATAATCGAAGAAAGTTGATAAGCACGCTAAAGCTTGTGCAGAGAACCAGCATGTTTTTATTCCTTTTGCCTTTGACACATTTGGCTCCGTAGCGTCAGAAACTATCTAATTCCTAATTAGGGTCCAACAGGTCATCCACATCAATTGTTCAGCCCCAGGGGGCAGGGTTTTGTTTTTAGCAGATTAGGGTTTGCAATTCAGAAATGGGTGGCGGCGCAACTTGTTGTGCGTCTACCTTCTGTTTGATGTAACTTGGCACGTATGAATGAAAATGGTCTTATTATACCCTTATACAATTAGTAACTTGGGTTATGTCTTACTTTGTTTTAGTTTATTTTATTAAACCCTTATACAATTAGTAACTTGGGTTATGTCTCACTTTGTTTAAAAGTTACATCCTTTAGTTCATTTTACTCACACCCTTTCGTTTTACATTTAATATTATAATAATTAGCAACATGGGGCACCTTCTACATTCAACCGAAGTCTTAAAAAATCTCTAGAATTCTAATATCTATTACATGCACCCCATCCAACCGGTACGTCTTTTCCCCAAATGGATACAAGTTTCTCCTGAACCGGTACATCTTTTCTCCAATGGATAGACGTTTCTCCTTAATAAACTTAAAAAACAACAAATTTATATACCCAACCAACATGCCCTTATGAAACATATGTTATTCACATTCACAATTTTTAAACGTGCTTCCGCTTCAACCGTAATCAAGATCACCAAATCATTACACATGACGATGAAAAAAGGGTTCCCAAAATCGTCAATTTCTTCAATTATCTTCCGTAGATTTGTGTTAAAATTCTACAAATTAACTTTGGCTAACCCCGAAACATCATCATCAACATCCTGCCTTCCCCTTCAATCGATCATCGTCACTATAAATTAGATCGCTAATTTCTGCAAATTCGTCGCTGAAAATTTTGTGTTTATCATCGACTAAGTTAGATAAACGGAAATATCCGTTCAAGAAGAACGAAGAAAAGGGTCATGAAAGTTCTTCTGGCAAAAAAAAAAAGACTCGACTCATAATCAAATCGTTGTTATTAGGCAGGAGGGTGTGGGGGCGCCACCCTCGCCACGTCACACTCTATAGCGCCCCCCAGCGCTATACACCCACACCCATCATTTTAAGAAGGGGTGTCATTGATGGGGCTCCATCATGGTAACGAGCTCGAAGGGATTTATCAGGTGGGGCCCATGTAAATTCACCCAATGAAATCTTTTTGTTTTTTAATTTTTATTAATAGGGGGCTTCATCCACATCATATGAATTATATGGGGCTATCTTGAAATGATATATGGCGGTTTCATGACCGCTCCATATAAGCAAATAATTTTATGATGCCCTATTTATTATTGCGGTCCGAACACCGCTCCAAAACTAGTATTTCACCGCCCCATTAAATGGTTTGTGTACTAGTGCATGCAAGTTAAAGAGGGGTGTGATAAAGCCTCATGGGTGACATGGCGCTGACGTGGAGCTAAGGTGGACTGATAAAGCCCCTTGGGGGCTCCAACCACACCCTATAGCCTTATTGCAATATTGAAACACAAATTATAAAACAAACCACAGATGATCGAATTTGTGAAGATATGCAATGTACGATTAAATTTAATACAACTTCTACATGTTTTATACATTTAATTTTTCTCAAAGAAACTGAAAGTTTAAACTTCCCGGTTGAAACGCTCGAAGAACGATCTAGAAGATCGAGTTTACTCTCTGTCGTAAAAAAATTTTTCTGTTCGTTCAACAAACCTCTTTCCTTTTATTTATGGACTTATGGTTTATACAGGTTAGGGGCTTTGCATGATGGCCCAACTTTTGCAAGTTTGTTGGGTTTACATGTTATGGTACCAGCCCATTAAAAGTGAAGGTGATCATAGTTATTGTTTTCAGGTTAAATCATTGGTAAATCGACACTAATTATTAGTAAAGGTTTTAATTTCAATAAACTAAAATTAAAATGTTTGAAAAGCAAAACTGAATCATGGTTTTGGTTTGGTTTCATGACTTGGGCATGTTAGGCAGGCTTTCCAAGCACGTACGTTTTGGGTTTCATGGTTTGAGCATGTTAAGCTTTCAAATCGTTTAAGTAGGTAGTGTTTCTCTCTTAGAGCATAGTCAAAGTCCAGCAGTCCAAGTGTAAGCATGAGAGCATCCTTCCATACAGCGAAGTTATCACCGGTCAAAGGTGGAATCCCGCAATTGGGCGCTGATAGTGGAAATAAGATGAGCAAGTTATGATACTGAGGAAGAAGTCCTAAGGTGATCTAAGGGCACGTTAAACTAAGGCAGGCATAAATAATGACCATTTTACATTATGAAGCTGTGATATTGTCTATTACTAACATCAAAATAATAGACTTAGTTAAAAAATTCTACTTAAACGAAGACAAATCAGCTTTGGCCAGAAGTGTAATCATTTAAGCATATGTGCAAAGTGGTTGTAACAAATCAGCTTTGGCCAGAAATTGAGACAATCACTTTAGTTATGCACTTGTTAAGTATGCCATCTATGAAGGAATTAAATCAGCTTTGGCCAGATATTAAGACATGCACACTTAACATAGCTTTCGTAATACTTGAATGATAAGTAGATGTATCAAATCAGCTTTGGCCAGAAATGATACATCAGAAGCTCATTCAAGTTAAGCCATTTTGGTTTTGTAAAACATTATCTGATTCTGATTAATTAACTAAGTAATTACAAAAACCAATTATTTAGTAGCAAACCACCTGTTAGCGCGGATCGAACTAATGAGGTTTCGAGTGAGATCTCGACTCAGTTATGAGGTCTCGAGTGAGATCTCGAGTCAAGTCTCGACTCATCATTATGAGGTCTCGACTCATTAAGGTCTCGAGTCGCAACCTCAGTGTCTCGAGTCGTAATCATGGTCTCGACAGCTGTGAATTATGAGATCTCGACTCCTTATGAGGTCTCAAGTCGTGAAGATTGAAGCCCTTAGTCGAAACCTTAGTGATCTCGAGTCGAGACCTTATGATCTCGAGTTGAAATCGTTGTCTCGAGTTATAAACATTTGAGAACACTTATGATTTCGAGTCGAGACCTTGTGGTCTCGAGTCGAGATCTTGGTCTCGGTTCGTTAGAAGGGATTTCGAAACTTCCTGTTAACAGCTGTGAATGTGAAAACATAACTAAAAATTCGAATTCTAAGGGATTATGAGATATGGTTTCCTGTTTTAAGATGATCTAATTTTATCAAAAATATTTCAAAAATTATAACTGTATATCCTTTTTTTAACAGTTTTCGAAATAAACTTAACAGATTAAATTGGATCAAACAGGAAAAAACACTCATCAATCCTAATTACATTCCAAAACATAAAGGAATTTTCGAATTTTCTTAAGAACATGATGAACCCTAAAAGAATAAAACATAAATTCTGGAACCCGAAATCTAAATTTTAAGGCTTTTCTAAAACATATTTCGGTTATAAGATTACCCATATTGGTTTCGAGTGAACATATAATTAATTCCTTTTCTGAAAACAGGGATTTCGAGTGGTCATATTCGACTCGAAACCGGCTGTGAATGTTCATTAAGTTATCAAAATTCCGTTTTCCAGATTTCAATCCCAGAATTGATGGATACGAAAACAGAACCGACTAATCAACATATGCTCTGATACCACATGTTGGATCAATTCTGTTTAATCATAATGGAAAACATGAAAACATACATGTCACCGCAGACAGTGCAGTGGAGAATCCAGTGATAGAAGAAGCCATGGAGTTCGACATAGTTGTCAGTGTGATCTGGTTCCTCCTTAAGGTGCTAACTGATGATGGTGACTGATTAAACCGAAAGGGTATCGGCTATAGGAGAGGAGGTCGATGATGATGATGTTATGACTAATAGGTTATGTTTAAGTGTGTAACCTTTTAACCTCTAGATAATTCTCCTTATATAAGCACCCAAGAGGAAACCTAATTAGTTAATAAGGGTAATATGGTCCATCAACAATTACCAACTAATTATTTAATAGGTTATTATATATTTTGATCTATATAATGTAAATGATTATAATGGCTACTAGATTAAATATTAAAACATAATATATTTAATCTTACATTCTCCCACTTAGCTGAGTAATCATTTACTATGAGTATTAGATAAGCCTGATCAGGAGTTAACACTCATTTTAGCCTTAAACAAGTACTATAGCAGAGAAATACAGCCGTTGAATCATTATGCGACTCAGGACCCCCATTAGTCATACTATAGCCTTAATTTAAAACCTAATCGTCATGATCAAAATACGCATAAGCCCTTTGTTTGATTTGTAACTTTATTTGTCTATATGCCATTATACCGGTTGAACATATTCTAAGAGACATACAAAATCAAACTGAGGAAATTTCATTAATCATAAAACATAAGCTAGTACAATATGCTTAAATAAGGTCTTTACTAAATCCCATATTCCGAACATGTTCTTCGTAAACCTTAGGAGGGAGACCTTTAGTCATCGGATCCGCAAGCATATCTTTAGTACTAATATACTCGATACAAAGATTATTTTCCTCAACTCGTTCACGTACGAATAGATATTTTGTATCGAGATATAAACCAGCTCCAGTCGAACTGTTACTGTTCGAGAAACTAACGGCAGCTGAATTATCACAGTAAAGCTTCAATGGTCTAGAAATGGAATTAACGATTTTGAGTCCAGTGATCAGATTTCTAAGCAACATTCCATGACAGGTTGCGTTATAAACAGCAATGTACTCTGCCATCATCGTGGAAGTTGTGGTCAACTGTTGTTTATGACTCTTCCAAGAGATAGGGCCGCCTGCTAACATAAAGATATAGCCCAAAGTGGATTTCTTGTCATTTTTGCATTTGGCAAAGTCAGAATCAGAATAGCCCACCACTTCTAAATGATCACTTCTTCTATAAGTCAGTTTATAGTCTTTCGTTCCTTGCAGATATCGAAGTACCTTCTTAGCTGCTTTCCAGTGATCTAGGCCAGGATTAGTGACGAAATTTACCGTTTTTTATAAAAAAAAATTGAAATAAGTACCGTTGCACATGTGCATCGGTGCTGTTGTTCAGTTTTTTTAGTGACGAAATTTAGCGATTTTTAATAAAAATATAAAAAAATTAGCATTTAGTTGTGGGGTGTAGCTTTATGGTTTAGTATTTAGTTTTTAGGGGTTTTTTTAGCGGGGGGAGGGGGGTGTTTAGGTTTTTGGGTTGTGGTGTGTGGGTTTATTTTGTTGTGTTCACATTGATTCTCGTGGTTCTCAAATGGACCCTACCCTATATATATATATATATGGCCAGTATCATTTCAGAACCATAAATATTTACAAAACTCGCAGAACTCCAAATAAACAATCTTTTTATTTATATATTTTTATGTTTACGATAATTTTATCATTTATTATGTGTATTTTTACGATTACATACATGTTAAGAGTAATTTTATCATTTTTATATGTAATTTTATAATTACACATATGTAAACTAGTTTTTTTACATATATGTAATTAGTTATGACACATATATATAATTTTGGCAATTAAACATATGTAAACTACTTTTAACATGTATGTAATAAAAGAAATACATATAATAGATGATAAAAAGATCTTAAATACAAAAACTTATATATAAAATGATTGTTTATTAGGAGTTCTGAAAGTTCTGTAGTTATTTAGAGTTCTAAAATGAAGTCAACCATATATATATATATATATATATATATATATATATATATATATATGGTGGGGTTCCTCTACAAAGTGTGTTTTTCCTACAAAGTGTAGGAAGCGATCTTGGGCATGGGATTGGTGTGTTTAATGGTTGAGATCATCTTGGTGGCATTTTCGTAATATGTGTTAAAAAAAGAGATTAGTTTGATTATCACGTGATTTTCTCTCTCTAAAACACCCACTTCTGATAAATCTCAATCATGCCAAAATTAGCTAGAATCATGGATGTATATAAGAAATGTGGACTCTAATTCAAGCGTAAGATGCTTTTTAACTTGATAATTGTGTTTTAGATCCTAGCTTTTTAACTTGATAATTATTCATCATCAGTGTGTGTTTTTTTTTTTTTTTTTTTTTTTTTGCAATTTCTTTTCCATCCTAGCTTATAAAAGAAAAAAAAAAGGACTTTCTTAAGTAAAATACAATAAGCAAAACACAAATACAGAATACTTTAAACACACCAACAAGTTCATAAAACCAGATGCATCACATACTAGGTTAAACACATTATCACACTTGAGCATGTTAACGAGTGAACCTCATACCTCATTAAAACACATTACATAGAAAAAATAGGTTTGAAATATGGAATCGTGTATATCAACACAAATATGAAAACCATTCTATTTGAAACAACATATATAGACTAAAAAAAACACAACAATATAACTGTTTTGGTCAAAAATCAAGCAAAGATAATGCAACCAAATTTTTTGTTGTGAGGTATGATGCTTGGTTAATTGTATGAACGACAAGTATATGAAATCAACGATGAACACCGAGATTTATACGAGGAAAAAGCCCTTGATCAAGAGATGATCTCCGGCATAAAAAACCTCGGGTGATGGAAACTACCGATCACCAAATATATTGGAAAAACAACAATGATCCTTGTACAACTTCGGAAGAAAACAAGCTCAATACAATGAGTTGCTAGTATAAGTGTGTGTTTTTGCTAAGTGTTTGCAGAGAATTCGAGTGTTGTGTGTTGTTTGTGTGGTGTGTTCGACTTATGCCTCTAATGAGCTCATTTTCCCCTTAAAAGATAAGAAAAAATCAACTAACTAACTTTCCGAAAAAGGTGGAAGTCACCCATGATCACCACTAACGGTTATTTCTTCATTAAGCACGTGCCTGTGAAGCATATTCCACGAGATTCCAGCAAAGAAGTAGTCCACTACGTCCATTATCTGCATTTAAACATTAAAAACGTGACAATTGTTAGAAATCATAAGTTCTGTTAAGGATCCTGTGATCCTCAGACTCTGGATCCTCAGACTCCCTACATCATCCTTTAAGGATCTGTGATCCATGCCTAGTCTCAGGATAGATGATCCTTAGCACAAAATCCATGCCCTAACAATTGCCCCCAATATGGCAGTTGTGATAAGGATTCACAGCTGTCATATTTTCGTTAGAAGTGGACTAGTCGTTGCTGCTGGTAACTAGCCGTTACACTGCCTGTCGTCACTGATAAGTCCTACTATAATCATCATTACAAAATATAGAGTTAGAGATAACTCCTCAAGTGCCTTTAAAGATCAGAAGATCCTTCTGTTTGTGGAGAATGGATCCTTCTACACTGTTCGCTATTAACCATCCTGCACTTTAATATCTGCATAGACACTTTAACTGTTAGATAGCCATGTCCGGCCTGGGTGGATGGTCCACGGTTTTGCTGGTGAAATCCAGGCCAGATGATTTTGATACATAATGAATGGGTAATAACATTAAACTTTTTTAGCTACATCTGTAATTGTTTCTTCCCTTTTTATTTTCCATGTATGCTTTCTATTTCCAAAGATATCATCGCCAAACAACTGGAAAGTTATTGGAAATCTGATGATAATGTTAAACTTTTAACAAAAAACTTGAAGTGTTGGGACAAATGTGGATCAATGATCCTTAACCAAAAAGGATAAGAGACAACTTGCAGCTTAGCAAAAGTTAGAATATAACATACCAGAGAATCCAAGTTAGGATTCTATATCCTTGTAAACTAATACTGAATAAAATGTGTGAAAAGTAAAGTTTCCAGGATCCAGGATCCTTATTGTCAGAACTTGTATAACTTTAGAGCTCCAAGATCCTGTAAGAAAAACAAACTTGGGAAAAGCCCAAAAAACTGGGGACAAGCCCAACAAACTGGGGACAAGCCCAACAAACTGGGGACAAGCCCACATAAACTGGGGACAAGCCCAACAAACTGGGGACAAGCCCAAATAAACTAGGGACAAGCCCAAATAAACGGATGTAAACTGGGGTCAAGCCCAAATAAACTTGTGTAAACTGGAGTATGGCCCTCACTGGAGACTATCCAAACTTGAGCGACATGAAAATGCCGAAACCTTAGCTAACGTGAAAACGTTAGAAACCTTAGGAACGGATGTATGGTACGTCTACCATTATACGTAGGATCCTGAATACAGCCAGTACAATGAAATTGTCAGCCCCTAAAGCGGGTACTGGTCGCATTGCCTTGAACTGCACCAGGATCATCGTGCGCTACTGGCGAAACTGGGGACAGGCCCAAAACTGGGGACAAGCCCAAATAAACTTTGGAGAGTTGGCCAACCACTTTGATCTTCTGTAAAATGATAATAACTCTGCAAAAGCTTAAACTTTATGAAAATAGATGTTAAATGTTTAACATCTTTGCCTTATGATAAGTAATAAGTATAAAATGAATGAAAATGAAAATGAAAGTAATGTGTTACCAAATGTAGAATCATATATCCTTTGAGGATCCCGGATCCTTAATCAGAATACTGGTATCGCTGAGGATCCCTGATCCTTCTTACTTAAAGTATTTCTTTAGATGAACAGCATTCCAAGCTCTTGGTAAGAGGTCACCATCTATTGTTAACAAATGATATGCCCCCTTTCCTGTTTCTGCTTCAATTAAGTAGGGACCTTGAAATCTTCTGAACCTGACATTCTTGTTGTATGCTCCAGCCATTCTTTGTTGATAATTGGACATCAAATCTGGCAATAATAGGATGAAGAAGCTCCGCTGGTTGATGAAGGATAATGTTATGTCTTTGACAAGCATTACATTTCTTTGTGTATTCAACAGCATACTTCTTCCTCATAGGCCAATAGCATCCTGTTCTGAGGATCCTTAAGAATAGTGCTCTGCCCCCAGTGTGGTTCCCACACTCTCCTTCATGAAAATCCTTTAGAACTTCTTGAATTTCTGGATCCTCAATGCACCGCAACTAGGGACCTGCAAGAGATATCTTGTGTAACATGTCATTTAGTATGGTGAATTAAGATACCTTGACTTTGAAAGCTCTGAGGTTTTCTCCTGTAGGAATCTCTCCATGTTGTATATATCTCAGGATCGGAAGGATCCAGGATCCTGAATTTGATTGTGCACCATCACTAGGTATGATTGCAGAATCCTCTGCTATCTCCATAGCTATGTGATCTTCAATAGCAAGGGCTAAGACATGAATGATGAGTATTTTCACATCCTCTGGAATCTTCAGTGATGATCCAAGATTGGCTAGAGCATCAGCTTCTGCTTTTTTCTTCCCTGGGTAACTGTGATAGACTGAAAAAAGCAAAAGAGTCTGCCAGTTTCCTGACTATTTCTAAGTACTTGATTAGCTTTTCACCTTTGACAGTGTAAGAACCGTTATAATGATTAGTAATTAATAGAGAATCTACATATACTTGAAGATACCTGATCCTCATATTGTTAGCTAATTGCAAACCTGCTATCAAGGCCTCATACTCTGCCTCATGATTAGTGGTTTGGAATTCACATGCAATGGATTGGGGTATAATGTCCCCCTGTGGCGATTTTAGTAGTGTGCTTTGTCTAGTTCCTTTAACATCTGAAGCTCCATTCGTGAAGAGTGTCTAAGGATCCTTGATCTTCTCAAGTTGTTGAATTTCTAATTCAGCTTCCATTTGTAGATCACTACTGAAATCAGCCACAAAGTCAGCTAAAACTTGTGACTTGATGGCAGTCCTGGTTTCATACTTAATGTCATATGCACTAAGCTTGACTATCCACCTTGCCATTCTACCTGACATTTGAAGTTTCCTGAGAACATTCTTGATAGGAAGGTTAGTTTTCACAATAATGGTGTAAGTTTTGAAATAATGTCTATGTTTAGCGGAAGCCATAATTAAATCAAGAATTAATTTCTCTAAATGAGAATACCTGGCCTCAACATCAAGTAGAACTTTACTTACATAGTATACCAGATGTTGAGAGCATTCATGATCCTTAACTAGGATCACACTTACTGCTTTAGCTGAAATAGCTAAGTATAAGGATAATGATTCTTCATTTTCTGGTTTCATCATGGCTGGTGTTGAGGATAGATAATCCTTAAGAGCCTTGAGTGCAGCTTCATGCTTATTAGTCCACTCAAACTTCTTATTCTTCCTCAATATGTCTTACATGCCTTGTGCAATTTGTCTACCTCTTTTTGGATAATGGTATTTCTTTCGGATGCAAATTTCCTCCTTTTTTGGTGTATTGGCTTGAAAGACCAGTCAATACCAAGTTTGTGAGTAATAACATCCTTAGATATACCTGTCATGTCTTAATGTTTCCAAGCGAAGGTAGACTTTCTTCTTTTCAAGAAGGATATTAAATCCTGCTTAATACTGTCTAGGATCTCGGATCCTATAAAAATTTTGGATTCAGGATCCTCTGAGTTCAACAAAATATCCTTGACGTCTTGATCTCTTGCCTCCATAACGTCTTGCTCCTTGGAGGCTGGTTTCATTGAAGAAGTGTAACAGTTCTTTGTCTCCTACTGATAACTTTCTATCTTCACCACATCCCATGGAGTTGGGAGCTTGACACATTGATGATATGTTGAGGGGGACTGCCTTCATATCGTGTATCCATGGCCTGCCAAAGATAACATTACAGCAAGATAAGCAATCAATAACATATAATTTTTGAACAGAATTCACTCCCTCTATATAAATAGGAAGTTTGATGTCCCCCAATGTAATCTTTGTCTCTCCACTGAATCCCATAAGAACAGATGATCTTGGGACAATATCAGATTCAAGGATGTTCATTCTTTTGAGGACATCCAACTGGATTATGTTCACTGAGCTTCTCCCATCAATGAGAATCCTGCGAACAAAATGGTTAGATATAAATATTGTAATAACCAAACCATCATGATGAGGATCCTGTATGTCCACACGGTCATCCTCATCAAAGGATATGACTTTTTCCTGGGTAAGAATGGAAGTTCGAACAGGTCTGTCCCCATTCTCCATCTTTGTTTCCTTTGCATGTCTTTTAGCTACTGAGAACCTCCGGAGATGAGATGGATGATTTGAGCATCAGCTGGTGGAGGAGGATCTTTTTCAGGAACTTTCTCAGGATCCTTGATCCTTGACTTTTTCCTTCCAAGCAATTCCTTCAAGTATCCTTTGCTCAAAAGATAACCTATCTCCTTCCTTAATTCTATGCACTCATCTGTGAGATGACCAGAATCCCCATGGTAAGCACACCATTTCGATTCGTCTTTGGTGGCAGGCGGTTTGTCATTCTTCCTTGGCCACCTAACCTTGTCACCTAAACTCTGCATAGAAAGGATTAGTTCATTATTATCAGCAGAAAAACAATATTCAGAAATAGGAGGATAATCCTCATCATCTTCCTCTTGTTCCACAGCATGCACATTCTGGTTGTCATGCTTGGGGTATTGCTTGGATCAGTTATCCTTGAGATAGGATCCTTATTTATCTTGCTTTGAGGATCCTGACAATCTCTCATGGATCCTTTTGTCATCCTCTGAATGGATGAACCTAAGGGCCCTGTTCCTTTCCTCATCCAAGTTCCTGCAAGGGGTCATGACAAGATCATCATAGAACATTGAATCCCTAAGTAAACCCATTTTAAAGGCTTCTACAGCTGTAGCTATATCCAGGTTAGGGATATCTAAGGATTCTTTACTAAAGTTAGTGATGTAATCTCTAAGTGATTCATTTTGACCTTGTGTTACCCTATATAGATCACTAGTTAATCGTTTAAATTTTCTACTACATGAAAATTGGCTATTAAACAAGTTAACTAGATTAGCAAATGAAGTAATAGAGTAAGGAGGAAGACTTAGCAGCCATTTAAGAGCTGATCCTGTCAGTGTGGATCTGAAACCCTTGCATAGACATGCTTCTTTTAACCTCTCCGGGATGGGATTGATCTCCATCCTTTCTCTGTATTGAGCTACATGCTCTTCTGGATCCGTTGAACCATCACACAGCTTCATGGTTGGTATTTGAAGTCTCTTCGGTATCTCTGTATCCGAGGGACAAGGAGAAGCAATGGTCTGCATTGGTATGAAGTCTCCTAGATAATAATATGTACTTCCGGGTTGCACACTCCTTAAGTATCCTTGATCCTGGAAGATGTTGGATCCTTGAACCTGAAAGGAGGATCCCTGAACCTGAGAGGATCCCTGAACCTGAGAGGATCCTTGAACCTGAGAGGATCCTTGAACCTGAAAGGATCCTTGAACCTGAGAGGAGGATCCTTGAACCTAAGAGGATCCCTGAACCTGAGAGGATCCTTGAACCTGAGAGGATCCTTGAACCTGAAATGATCCTTGAACCTGAGAGGAGGATCCTTGAACCTGAGAGGATCCTTGAATCAGCTGCGTCCCCATGCATCCTCCTAAACTGGTGAAGAATCCCTGATGCTGAAATGAGGATCCTGAAGGCTGGAAAGAGGATCCTTGAGCCTGAGACATTGCCGATGATCCAGAAAGCATTCCTGTTGATCCACCCTGGTATTGGACATATGGAGCTGCAAAGTGCTGGGAAGTTATGACCGGAGTGTCGAAATTCAGCGACCTCGGCAGCAAAGGGGGATGATCCTCTGCTGATTTTATCAATTTATCGAAGGATCCTGCCATTAGTTTCGTCCTGTTGTTGCATGTATCCTCTCATCTGCAAAATCAAAGCATAAAGATCACTGTTAGTAAGTGTAGAGGAAGAAACAGCAGTTGGTTTTGTGAAAACGGGGGTTGTCTTCTTCGGGGCATTCTTCTGGAATGCAGGGGGAAGATGATGCAATGGTGGAATGCCAAGTGGTGAGGAAACCACCGACATGGAACTTGAAGTAGTTTTTCCCTGAGAAGCCATGTGGTTGAAGGTAATGAACCGAAACGAATGAAATGAACAAAATTTCTCAGAAATGAAGCACCAATTGCCCCACGGTGGGCACCAAACTGTTTTGGTCAAAAATCAAGCAAAGATAATGCAACCAAATCTTTTGTTGTGAGGTATGATGCTTGGATAATTGTATGAACGACAAGTATATGAAATCAACAATGAACACCGAGATTTATACGAGGAAAAAGCCCTTGATCAAGAGATGATCTCCGGCATAAAAAACCTCGGGTGATGGAAACTACCGATCACCAAATATATTGGAAAACAACAATGATCCTTGTACAACTTCGGAAGAAAACAAGCTCAATACAATGAATTGCTAGTATAAGTGTGTGTTTTTGCTAAGTGTTTGCAGAGAATTCGAGTGTTGTGTGTTGTTTGTGTGGTGTGTTCGACTTATGCCTCTAATGAGCTCATTTTCCCCTTAAAAGATAAGAAAAAATCAACTAACTAACTTTCCAAAAAAGGTGGAAGTCACCCATGATCACCACTAACAGTTATTTCTTCATTAAGCACGTGCCTATGAAGCATATTCCACGAGATTCCAGCAAAGAAGTAGTCCACTACGTCCATTATCTGCATTTAAACATTAAAAACGTGACAATTGTTAGAAATCATAAGTTATGTTAAGGATCCTGTGATCCTCAGACTCTAGATCCTCAGACTCCCTGCATCATCCATTAAGGATCTCTGATCCATGCCTAGTCTCAGGATAGATGATCCTTAGCACAAAATCCATGCCCTAACAATAACTCATCGTGAAGAACCTAATATCATATAAAACACAACGTCAAGAAATACAACGAGAAGTCATTCGTTAATCATAAACTGCTATAACACATCGTGATGAAACCAATAAATTGATTAAAAACAA
Organism: Helianthus tuberosus; assembly: GCA_030545235.1. NCBI lineage: Eukaryota > Viridiplantae > Streptophyta > Magnoliopsida > Asterales > Asteraceae > Helianthus > Helianthus tuberosus. The sequence goes on from JARYGA010020459.1 coordinate 16,929, forward strand.
TAAATACGAAGGCATGCCCTTCATGAAATATAAACTGCTATAACACAATGTGAATAAACCTACAACCCATAAAACACAACGTCAATAAATTCTTCATGAAAGTTAAACGGGTGTATTACATGTAAAACAAATAAAATACAACATCAAGAAATCGTCTACAAGACAAAAACGTAAGCTAAATCAAATACATGGGTGACGATCAACTAAAAACATGATGCACTCACCATTACCACAATCAATCATTGCATTAGACTTTGACATTTTTTTGATCCGTAGTATGCAAACATATATGAATAAAAATCTCCTAGATGTTTAAAGAGAGAATCATCTAATTTTTTTGTAACTGCAACATTTGAAAATATAAGATATAGGATTTCCTAAAAAATCTCATTTTATTGTTTTATAATTATCACTTCTCAAAATTAACTTATTTAATAAATTATCATTGTGCCCTTTTGTTAAAATTGTCTAGATGACACATGTCATCACATAGTTGCTTCCTACACTTTATATATATATATATATATATATATATATATATATATGGAGAAGATCATGCAAGAACCACCTCTTATTGCGAGAACCGCGAGAACCAATGTGAACACAACCAAAAATGCCTAAAAATAGCTAAAAATCACACAAAAAAAATTTTTTTGAATTTTTCAATATTTTTTATAAAAAAATCGCTACTTTTCGAAGCCAAAAAAAAAACTTCGAAAAGTAGCGATTTTAACATAAAAAAAATTCAAAAATTCAAAAAAAAAATTTAGATTTTTTTTTTTATTTTTTTAGGTTTTTTGGGGTTTAGTTTTTAGCATTTTAGCTTGGGGGGGTTAGTTTTTTTTTGGGGAGGGGGGGGGGGGTGGGGGGTTTACGTTTTTTGGGGTGGGGGGGGTTAGGTTTTTTTTAGGGTTTTTTAGCTATTTTAGGTTGTGTTCACATCAGTGTTGTAAAAGTCGCTAGGCGGTCCCTAGTCGGCCGACTGGGGAGTTGGGAGTAATCGGAGTACTCGGAGAGTACTCGGGGAGTACACGGACATGATAAATATAAAGAAAATTAATTTTTATATATTATTTATGTGTTAAAATAAGCATAATTCATGTCAACCGGGTATAATTTAAAATGAAACATGTTTAAAGTTCAAATATTCTGAATACAAGTCCGACTAGTCTGAGTACAAGGCCGAGTAGTCCGAGTACAAGGCCGAGTAGGCCGATTTTGACCGAGTTTGACCAATTAAAAGTCAACAAACCACGTTGACCGCCTAGGCCGACTAGGCTCCGACTAGGCCGACTAGGCGCCGACTAGGACCAAGTACTCCTGAGGCCGACTAGTTGAGATCGCCTAGGAGGAAGTCGCCAAGGTGGAAGTCCGAGGACCGAGTACTCCCCGAGTACTCGGCCGAGGAATCCGACTTTTGCAACACTGGTTCACATTGGTTCTCGCGGTTCTCACAATAAAGGTGGTTCTCGCATGAGCTCCTCCCTATATATATATATATATATATATATATATATATATATATATATATATATATATATATATATATAGGGGGAGGTTCATTTGAGAAGAAAATTAAATTGAGAAGAAAAAGAACAAAGGGTACAATTGTAAAACATTAAATAGTTTTTCTCTCATCTCATTTATTATTATTTTTGACTAATTAATTAATCATAAAGACTATCATCCTCCACACAAAAATTTTTGCTTAGACACATCAAAATTTATCCTACACATTTTTGAAATTTATCCTACACCTACTGAAATTTATCTTACACAACTCGTAATTCATCCTACACACCTCATAATTTATCCTACACTTTAAAATATTTTTTTTTCTTCTTTGAAAAAATATAATTTTTTGAAAATAAGTTACAATTTTAATTTAGTTAGCTATTAAAAAGGAAGACTAACAATTAATGATCTATCTAATATTACCAATATACCCTTACACTCATATTAAATACAAAAATTAAATGAAGTAAAAGGAAGCATTCTTATTGGTTGAAGATTGTTCTTTTTTATTCTTACAAAAAAATTCTTCTCATTTGAACCCTCCACTATATATATATATATATATATATATATATAGGATAGGAGTTGGCCAGAAAGTCCAAATTTCCTAAAAAGTGTAAAAAGTCATAAAACACCATAATGTCAACCATAAAACACACCAAAAACCCACAAATAATATGATGAAGATTACTAAAACATCATGTATGTGGGTTTTGTGTTGTGTTTTAGATGTTAAGGCTCTGATTGTGGAATGACAAATATTAATGTGTTTTATGTTGTTTAGCATTGTGTGTTTTATATTCATAGTTCTACGATGGTGTGTTTGAAGTTTTTATGGACTATTAGAGTTTGAATATGGTGTTTTAGTAATATTCATTCTATTATTTGTGAGTTTTAGGTGTGTTTTATGCCTGAAATTATTGTATTTTATGACTTTTTACACTTTTTAGGAAAAACACACTTTCCGTAGGATCCCCACTCTATATATATATATATATATATATATATATATATATATACACGATCTTCTGGCGATTTAATAGAATAAACGAAGGAAAGAGAATCAATTTGTGCGTGTGTATGATGTGTTGTATGTGTGCGTGTGTAATCTGATATGCGTAAGTATGTATGTATGGGTGGGTATTGCATGATGTGGGTGTGCTTCTCTGAATGCGAGTGTACAATGGTGTGCATGAGTGTGAGTAATGTGCTTTTGGTATTTGTGTGTGCTCATATGCATGGGTGGTTACCCGCTCTCCTTTTGTTAAGTGTCTGGTGTGACCCGTTGTCAAGTTTTAATTAGGTGTCCAATATGATATGATTTTCTGCCTAGAGATACCCAGATTAACCTAAAAGGCAATGAGATATGGCCCAAACATACATAATATACAGCCTCTGCAGATGTAACCACATTCTTTTTAGGTAAAAAATGTGATTTTAATTAAAACAGAAACCTAAGATAACTCCTTTACATTCTCTTGTCTTGGATCTTCCATTGATCCGTAAAGTTTACAATATACAATGTAATTTAAAAATAGAAATTCACATAAGATTGTAAGATTTTAATGTAATTTTATTAGCTAATTTGTGGTTTTTGTAGTAGATGTTAATTATAATATATTAATTTGCTGAAAAAAATAAAAAAAATTCGGGTTAATCGGGTCGGGTTCGGGTCAGCCTGCGAATATTCGGGTTCATATGTATGAAACGATTTTCAGGTTCGGGACAGGTTCGGGTTCGTCTAAAATTTTCGGGTTCGGGTCGGGTTGAACCCGGCAACCCGCGAACATGACCAGTTTAGCACCCCTACTTTGTGTAAACTTTTAGATAGGTATTGTCCAAAATTTGTAAGAGAAGTAGTTTGCAAGTTTTGTTATATACATTACATTTGTATATCTTTCTTCAGTATGTGCAGTTTGTGTTAGTTTATTTATGTGCTAACTTATTGCTTTCCTCATATAGATTTTGTTTTAAAATCGAGTCATAGTTTAGAAAAAGTTGTACCAGACAGGATGTACAGACGAGATAACACTATGGCACCTCAACCTGAGGATTTCTTTGATGACCATAAATTGCCAATTGCCAACGGTGCTGAAAATGTTGAAGAAGAGCTGGAAGAAGGGGAACTTCGAGAGAGATTAACAGATGTTGAACGACGAAAATATCCACTTCCAAGTGATCGACCTACTTGGATCTTACCACCACCTCCACAAGCCCGCATCCATAACATCCCAGATTCACAAGTTCCAAGCCACGCCAACATATCAGCTAGAGCTCGATTATTTACCACGCGCCCGATATATTGGTGGGGATATGATGCTGAGGATCGCGCATTTGTGACAAAACACAAAGGCGGATACCATATGAGATTCTACTCGATTCATGATGTCATGAAGTTACCACGAGAATCGCTTGATAGAATGGTTGACAGAAACATGTACAACCCTACTAATTATCATCTGGCAAAAAGTTTAGAACTCCATCTGAGAAGAAATTACAAGAACGAATATGCAAACTTCAGTCGGCAACCAGGTCAACGCTTTGATGTATGGAGAAAGGGGAATGTTAGAAAGATTTACTCTGAAGCCATGAATGCAGCAGGCTGGAATTTCCCTCTGCCAAATTATACCAGAAAACCCGTTGGTAGCTTAGAGATGATCAAGAGGTGGAGAATGGACTCGCTAAGCACAAACTTAGTCATTGAATTCTTCGAAGGCAAGCCTGACATCACTCTCAAAGAATATGATGATCTGAAGCAGTTCGAGCTTGAAGACTTGCGCCGGCTACAGAGAATTGGTGACGTGAAGATCCTAATATCAAGAAAGGAACTGCATGCTGAGGGATGTTACTACAAAAGGACCCTTGAGAGACTCATACCTATGGAAGAAACATGTATGGATCTGGAAAATGATGTGACATCAAAATACACAGCTTAATCAGACCACCACCACACATTCTTCCATGAATATTTATTTATGCCTTAAAAGGATAGGTTCACTTGGAGACGCTGATGTCCCCCAGTCTTTAGCCGGACACAAATGTTTTCTTAGAATCATTATTATTGGCTAAAGTTATTTTAACTTTTGTTTGAGGTCTTATCATATATATATCATTTGAGAATGCAAACACGCGTGCATAAAAGATGACCCTTAAAATGTTAGGTACAATTCAGAGAAAAATCACAATTGTTTAATTTTTGTATAGATTTATATGTATCAACACTAGGCCAAAAAACGATGTTTCATTCGGAAACCCTAAGCCAATTGGCCCAGTTTTGTCATCTCAGTTAATGAACTTTAATTATCAAGGATAACTAAAATAAAAATATTTTCAAGACCTTTTTGCTTTCTCTGCGATTTGTTGTACAATATGATATAAACTATTATTACCAACTGAGGAGACAACATATATACCAAAATATACTAACCTCATATCCCATATACTACAAATTTTGCAGTTCACCAACGGAGGAGACAACATATATACCAAAATATACCTTACCTACTAATTCAACATCCAAGCTACATTTCCTCCGGTGTATTTACAAGCAAATGATTTTCTGTTTCGTAATAAATATAGCATTGTTACTTTTCAGCACGCTACATTTGTTTTCCAGAGCACTATTAGAATGCACACATAGAAGGGAACAAACTAAGAATAATCCAAATTGTTCAAATCATTCAAATTAATAAATCATATGCGCAGTGTCTACAATACGTATCAGCAAAAATTATGATCCCGCCGCGTAGCGCGGGTTTCCCACTAGTATATATATATATATATATATATATATATATATATATATATATATATATATATATATATATATATATAACTCAACATTAAAAAAAACAATGTAATGTAAAAATAAATTATAGAGTTAATTGCCAAAATCGTCCTTGAGGTTTGGGCATATTTGCCATTTTTGTTCAAAATGACTTTTTGTACCAAAACGTCCCCCACATTTGTAACTTTTTGCCATTTTCATCCAAATGTCTAACCAGGTTACATTATAAAGTATATAAAAATTCCCCTTCCCAGCCACATACACATTCCGAATTAAATGCAAACTAGAAACAACCTTACAAATAGTATCCAATGAACCTACTCCACCTAAATCATCCTAACACGATGCCGACGACGGATGCGGCGGTGACGTGGCTGAGCCGGCGGGCGAGTGGCGACGTAATGGTGGTGGTGTAGTGTTCCATCGATGCTTTGATGCGATCTGTTTGGGGTTTAGGTTCAAATGTGTAGTGGCGACGTAATGGTGGTTGTGTGGTAGCAGGTGGTGGTGGGTTTGGTTGGGGAAGAAAAGGTTTAAAGAGATAAGAGAGAGAGAGAGAGATCTACATCTGTGCTTAAATATGTATATTTTAATTTTTTTTGTTTTTTTTATTAAAGTATATTTAATTAAATCAGTAAAAAAAACCCCCATCAGACGGCATAATGTAACCTAATTAGACATTTGGATGAAAATGGCAAAAAGTTACAAACGTGGGGGACGATTTGGTATAAAAAAGTCATTTTGGACGAAAATAGCAAATATGTCCAAACCTCATAGTCGATTTTGACAATTAACTCTAAATTATAAGTAAATAATGTATAAAAATAAAAAGTAAATATATTATATTACCAACAATCGGGTTTTCACTAACGTGGAGTCACGCTTGTGCTAACCAATTTGTTTGAATCACCCACATAATGAGCAATAAACATAGCCCAACCGTTTTTTTTTTTTTTTTTTTTTGTTCACCGTGACCGGTTGCAACAAAATTCTTATAAACAAATCATCATCAATGTTAGGAATAACCGTCTGCCAAATAGAAACAAGCTTAACACGTTCTTCGTCTACCATTTAGTCTTCGCGATTTTCCCGTGACCCCTTATTTTTGGCGATTTGTAGGTTTGGAGGTTTGGGTGGGGTTCTTGTCATGGCGATTTACCAACGACCCCATATTTTTGGGTGTGTTGGGTGTGTGTGTGTTTGGAGGTTTGCAAGTTATGGTAGTGCATAGTGAAAGGGGGTAGAGGTGCTCGAAGGTGCACGGTGAAGGTGGGGGTGGGCTTCTCGGCAGACGGAGGAAGGGATAGGGGTGGGGTGGAGTGGAGGGGTTAGTTATGGCGAGCCCTACTTTACTTTTTTTAACAGGAAATTTGTATGTGGGACTTGAACTCAAGGCCTCCCCCTCCCAAACAAATAGTGTTTAAAGCCTTTTCCTTTGGCAATGGACCACCAACCCAAACTAAGGTATTTAAAGGTTTTGTCTTTGCCAATGTTCTTCTTAAGATCAACGCTAAGTTTGGGTTGTATGCATTAGTACTTACATCCGTAGGGGTAGGTCCATGGGTTGGAGTTTAAGCTGCAGGTTTGTTTCTTGGGTATTCGAGTTCGGCCAATTAGGTTTGGATTCGGTACTATTGGGCTTGGAAAGGGTGGACATGCACTCGTGGGCTGAATTTCGGGCAATGTGCAAGACTCGAGGTAGATTCTTCTTCCCACCTAGAAGGTATGATGTTGATCGAGCATACATGGGCTTAATTGTGTCCTTGTCAACGGGCCTTTTTAATCTGGGAATTGATTTGATGGCATGCATAGTTTGGCTCATAGTGAGAAGTAATCATGGCTAGATGGCTACAAGTTGAAGATTAGAGATAAGAGAAACTAGTTAGAAGAAACTTTATATGATCTACTTTATCTATTATTTTGCTTAAAATGTTTACTATTATGCTATGTTGATTTAGTTTCTTTGATTATTTCTTTACTAGTACTTAGGTATTGATGGTTGTTTGTTTAGTTGATCATTTTGATTAAAACATTGAAGCTTTACGTTTTATCGTCGCCATCCCTTGATTTGATTCGAATCGTTTGAATAAAACGGTTTGCTTGTGAGCTATATATTTATGCTTCCGTGTGCATCAACATTTAAGATAAAATCTTGAATAGATAGAAATACGCTAAATTAACATTAAAACTTAGTTTATTTAGAAATCAAATTATTCGATACATATAATGTATACCTGATTTTGTATTAGTGTTTTGGATTATTGTTTTCATCAATGCACTCTTTTTTTTTAAGAAACTAAATTAAAAATATATCAAAAAAGTATATTTTTTGTAACTGAAAATGAGTACACAGAAACAAATTTATTACCGTTAAAGACACTTGGAATGGTAGAATAGCCCTTAAAATTTTCCTGCATTTCTTTGGTAATTTTATTATTTCACAAAATATTAAAGGCAGTTTAGTAAACAACCACCTTCTTCATAAGTATAATTTTTTTCAAACTTAGCTCCACACCATTACAACCACCTTCTTCACAATTATAATTTTTTTTCAAACTTAGCTCCACACCATTACAATTTACAACCCCTCCGTCACACACACAAACAAGCGCATATTCGTTATTCTTCAAATCAACAAAATCTTCAATATAGGAACAAACATAATCACATTGCAATACTTCCATATGGGTAGCTCCAGCATTTAACTTTTCTAGGGTTTATAAGTTACAAACCTGTTGTTGGAGTTGTGCAAACTTGTAAGATTGTCTTGTTGTACCCCCATTAGCAGTTGCAAGAACTCTTTTTTATGAATGAATACAGTAGTGAAATCTAAGAGTTTAGAAGATCATTTGAGTGAATGGGTTGCAAAGAAGAAGGAGATGGGGATTGCAGAATCCAAATTGCTTCTCTCGTTTCTCGTGAGTGCACCAAACTAAAACTTGTAGGGTTTGGATTACTTTTGTTTTTATAATATAGTTGTAAATTTGTCTAAGCACATATATAGGTTTTATCTGGTCGGATTCAGGAACTAGTTTTTGGATTCACCTTTGAAATCTTGATGATAAGATATTGTGTTTGATTGAAATGTACTCTTTTAGTAAGGTTATTATTATCGATTATATATTTACAAAAAAAAATGTGATTTTACGGCTGGCTGGGAGGGGACAGTGGGCGACCGCCCACGACCCATATCTCGAAGGCAGAGACCATAAATTTTAAAAATAAATCATCATATATATTTTTTATTTTTGCATTTTTTAATCTTTTTATACATTTTTTGAAATATATTTTTGGGGTAAAATTTCATTTTAGGCCCTGTTGTTTGGGAACTTTTACCAGTTTAGGCCAAAGGTTTCATTTATCGCCTGTGGGTCCAAAAAGTTTTTAACGTTTCATTTTCATCCAACTGGCTTAAACTTATTCACGCGTAGACTGAATTATGCTCATTTTATGTTTACTTTCTACCATTCTTTCCTCTGGCTAACTCCTCCAAATAATAGTCCACTAACTATTGAATCAGTTTTGTATCACTTCTAGTTCTCATCCAACACAATAATAAATGGTAGGAATGAGAAAGTTTACTTGTAACTAGAGGGCCTCAACTGAATCTTTCGACTTCTAATAATAGGAAACGTTTCGTCTTCTACCAATACCAAACGTGAAAGAGGAATTCAAGATTGATCTAACTTGGAAAGGCACCATGGCAGATAACTTGGAGCCACCTTCTTACGTGCATGTTATGCGTAGTATCCTTTTTTTCATCTTAATTAAGAACTAATTAATTTTCTTATTTACACCACTATATATCATGTAGATATACTCTAAAAAGATTGCTTATACTAATGAAAAGTTATAATATAGTCCACATCATTCTGGCTCACCATGCCATAGTCTCCTCAACTTAAACAGATATATACCGGATAAAGAAGAAGAGTTGCAATGTGGATATCAGCATTGGAGATTGCACTTGTTGTGATCCAAACGTATGCGATGAAGCTTGTACATGCAGGTAATTCGCCGGCTATCTTGCTATTGATTATCGATCACCTAGCCCAAGATATAATATTTCTATTTTTTTTTTTTTTTTTTTTTTTTTTTTTGTAGATCTACGTATGTTAGCTGCACAAATGCCTGCAAGTGTTCGGAAAATTGCACAAACAGGCAATATTTCCAAGAACAGAAAAAAGTTAAAGTTATTATGGTAAGTTTTAACCTAAGAATAACTTCAATCTTTTATTTTGTTATAAGTTTCTCAAAAAAAAATATTTGTGAGTATACTTGTTCTATAATCACTTATATGGTTGACATATTTGTAGACTCAACATTGTGGTTGGGGTGTAGAAGCCGTTGAATTCATTGATAAAGATGATTACATCTTACATCATTGAGTATGTTGGAAAAGGTATACATATATAATTCTTTGATTTGTCATCTTGTAAAATTTAACAATCATCATGGTTTCTTCAAAAGCATGGCTCTTTTTTAAGTTTAAAGTTTGTAATTTGATGTTTATGGTAGTTCATTTTTCGAATTCTATTAAAACGTTGTTTGTTTTACACTTTTCAGTTATCGATAATGCTTTACGTGAGATGAGGTTTAGGGACATGAAAGCACAAGGTATAACTAAGTTCTACGTGGTTCAAGTCGGATCAAACTTTAACATTGATGCAAAACTCAAGGGGAATGAATCACGTTTGATAAATCACAGTTGTGATCTAAATTGTATAATGGAAAATTGGTTAGATATGAACTTCATACTCACTTCTATGTCTTTCATTCTTAAATTAAATACATTGCATTATCAGGTGACAACCGTAGCACGTTTTTGACACTTATGTAGGGAGGTAAATGGGGAGACTCGTCTTGGTATCTTTGCTCTTAGATATCTTTGCTCTTAGAGCAATCGAACCTGGAGAAGAGTTAACTCTTGATTACCGGGACAAGTAATCATTAATTTGCACCCTGTTATCCATCCATATAACAAACAAATATAATAAACTATTTTTTTACTGTCACCGCGTTGCAGCGAACGTTTTTTGTTGCTTAGTCTGTGTTTACATGTGTTTTGTAATCACTACAAGTGCGTTGTGCACGGAACCGCTAACAAGAATAAAAAGAAAATATATAAAAAAAACACTAATAGATAACCAAAAGAAAATCAACCAAAAAAGTTGTATGATAATGGTGTTGTTCGTATGAAACCTCTGGTCAGAGATGAGCAAATGATACTAGCTACCGGTACCTAATTTTCCGAACCGAAAGATCTTAAGTACCAATTCGGTACGACTTTTGGCGTTCCTGGTACCGGTTCGCTACCGGTTTTTATCCTTTATATACCGGTATCGTAACGGGTATTTTCGTTACCATTACCGATTCGATATAATTGGTTGACACCGAGCTCATCCATACCCCTAAAACTATAAAAAGAAATCATTAATCGTTGAAGAAAATCAACAAAAAAAGTTGCACGATACCGTTGTTGTTCGTACCGTACCCGTGATCAAGGATGAGTAAATGGTACCGGGTAGCAGTACCGAATTTCCCGAACTAAAAGATTTTCAAAATCAACTCGATACCGACTTTTAGAGTTTTCTATACCAGGTTAGTGTCGGTTTTTACCTTCATGTATCGATAACTGTACCGGTATTTTCGATACCAGTACCGGTTGACACAAGCTTATCAAACTTAAAAGTAAAGAAGATAATAAAAGTATTAAAAAACTATATATTATTATAATATTTAAAGCACTATTTATTGGCTTTTATTTTAATACATGTGTAATTATATTTTTTATTTTGGCATTGTAGATATGAGATGTATGACCGTGATAGAGTAAAGTGCCGTTGTGTGCTCCAAATTGCTGTGGCAATCTTGGTAGATAGCAGGAGTAAAAGAGCAATTCATGTTGACAATGCCTTCACATCCAACTAACCTTTTTCTAAGGTTATTCTTGTTGTATATAGTTTTTGCACCAAGAAAGCAGAATCGAAGAAAGTTGATAAGCACGCTAAAGCTTGTGTAGAGAACCATCAGGTTTTTGTTCTTTTTGCCTTTGACACATTTGGCTTCCTAGCGCCAGAAGCTATCTAATTCCTAACCAGGGTCCAACGGGTCATCCACAGCAATTGTTCAGCCCCAGGAGGGCAGGGTTTTGTCTTTAGTAGATTAGGGTTTGCAATTCAGAAAAGGATGACGGCGCAGCTTATTGCCCGTCTACCTTCTGTTTTGATGTAACTTGGCGTATGAATGAAAATGGTCTTATTAATCTAAAAAAAAAGAATATATATGTGGAGTTTGGTCTTTACTAGTGATATCAATGTTGAATTATTTTGGTTTAATGATAACATACACCAACTTTGCATCATGTAATACGTGCATGGAGAGAACTCAAATAATTGATTCGATTGTGTATCGGTGGGAATGCAAAAAAAAAAAGGGTGAAGAAAAGGGTCCAACCTTAAAACGACATAATACATACTAAGGATATCTTCTCCCTGTGAAACGTTACTAATGACATAATTTAACCAACCCCACAAAGACATTGTAGCTTGTTGGAAATGTTGGAGATGAGAGAAGAAAATGAGGCATAAGCTTCATCCCACGGAAGATATCCGTTCACGACTTTATAAATAAAATACAAGAAGAGTGAAAACCAAATACATTTGAAAATAAATTTGACACGGAACGGAAGTTATAAAAATGCTAAATATGTTCTAGCAAACGATTAGATAAAACCTCAAAAGGAGAACGTTTATGTTAATATCAAAATTTGTCCTAAACTTTACAATAACCTTTTATTTATAGGCTGGGATATTTAGTGTTTCATTTTGTAACTTTAATTAGATTGTTTTGTATGATTTAGAATTTTAATTAACGGTTAAAATTTAGAATTAATAGAAGATTTACAATAAAATAACCGTTGTAGTTGATTGATTATTTAAAGTGTTAACTAGAAACAAAACATTCTTCTTACAAAGAATCAAGATTTCCATATTGATTTGTTGGATTGTTGAGTTACAAGTTTCATTTTCAGAAACTCGATTACATAAACAAATTTAACTTAAAGAAAAAGGTAATAGGAGTTGTATCACTAAGGCATTTGTTGGGTTGTTGTTGTACAAGTTTCCATTTTTAAATTAGAGTAAATTGTTATTTTAGTCCCTGAGTTTTTGTTCAAATTGTCATTTTAGTTCAAATAGTTTTTTTTCTCTTCTGGGTCTCTGACTTTTCCTTTTTCTTGTCATTTTGATCACATTGTCTAACTCAGTGGCGGACCCAGGATTTTATTTCAATGGGGTCCATTTTCGGGTCGGTCCTCGTTCGGGTCGAGTTAAAGTGAGGTTTGAACTAGATTTTAAAAAAAAATAAGAAAAATGGGCTTATCAAGGATTGAACCCATGACCTCTTGGTGGAAAAGAGGAAGATTTACCACTACACCAACTTTCTTTTTATTTCTATGGTGTCCACCTAATTGTATTTATGGGGTCCATATACAATTTAATATACCGAATCTACTATTTTTTTTTAAAAGATTGGGGTCCGGGGACCCCGGTGGCACCAATGTGGGTCCGCCCCTGGCCTAACTTAATCTAAAAACCAGGTTATAATCAGGGGTATTTGTGGCATTAAATTAGTATGAGGTTTATAAATTATGTTGTAAACTACCCATGGTTATCACTACACAACAGTTATGCCAAAAATACCCCTGGTTATAACCAGATTTTTAGACTGAGTTATGCAATGTGATCAAAATGGCAAGAAAATGAAAAAGTCAGGGACCCAGAAGAGAAAAAAAAACTATTTGGACTAAAATGATAATTTAGACCAAACCTCATGGACTAAAATGGCAATTTACTCTTTAAATTATATTCCAAAGGAACTTCATGTAGTATTAATAAAACATGAAAAACACCAAACATATTATCAAACAAAATCGCAAGATCTTTGAACTAAAACAATTCCATAAACAAGCTGTACTGAAGCATATGGATGTTTCAAATCTTGTCCATTTAATAGAAAAGGTACTAATCCAAAACAAAAACCAAGCGCGGGTATGGATTGTCGACAGTTGACTCATCAGTGACGGGGGACGATTGCAAGTGTGGCGGTGGCGCAGTGGTCGCAGATTGGCGATGGCTTGGTGTAGGCCGGACCGTGTAGGGGCAGACCGACATAAGACTAGAAAACGGTTTTTCTGTTGGCTCTCCGGGTGATTGCACTTGGGCTTCCACTTCATTGTATTAAGGAGCCTCTTATAAAATTAAAAGGAGCCTAAAGTGATTTACCTAGATACCATGTAATTTAACTGGATTTTGATATAATATTAGCCCAGATTTGAGTCTGGGTCAGCCCAAGAGCTGGTACTGTTGGGCCTTGAAAGGGTGGACATGCAATCGTGGGCTGAATCTCGGGCAATGTGCAAGACTCGAGGTCGATTCTTCTTCCAACCTAAAAGGCATGATGTTGATCGAGCATGCATGGGATTAATTGTAGTCTTGGCTGACGTGGGACGTGTTTGGCTCAATGGGAACTAATTAGAGATGATAAACTGGCTAGAAGATGTTTTATTAGATTTGTTGTATCTCTTATTTTGCTTAAAATGTTTACTATTATGTTGTGTTGATTTAATTTCTTAGTTTATCTAACTAAGGATTCGAATAACTAATAAAACATACTACGACCTCAACGCCAAGTCAGCAGAGTGACAATAACTAAATTGTTCAATAACTAGGCGTTGTGTAATAACTACTCTGAAATCATTCAAAAATAATGTAAGTGCAGTTCCTGCAGGGTAACTGTCGCTTATCAGTTCTGGTCAACCAAAGCAGAAGTCCAAGTTAAAGTCAACGATAATGAAGAATTCAAGACCACATGAAGACCATGCACTGATCAAGGGGGAGTTTGTTAGTGCACTTTGGGTGATAAGTGCACGCTTTCCAATTGTTAGGGTCTTAATGGTACATGTCTTGAAACTTAGTCCAAGGTTTATCCTTGGACAATTTGTCCAAGTTTATGTCTAGGACTTTTGTCAGGGGTTTGTGTTTAGGCAAAAGTCAGGGTTTTTGTGTAGATTATTTTTCCGGGTTTTAGTCACTAGTCTATATATATGTGTTGTATAGGATTAGGGCAACGAGCCATAGAGAAAGCTTGGTGCACCTCTCCTAACTTCTTGTTCCTCCTGGTGTGCACTTCCCAGAGAGAGAGAGACTATGTGTTAGTGAGAGAAAGCTTGGTTTAGATCTTAGTGATCTAAACCAGCTTGTAGAAGATGTATACTCTTTTGGTATGTAATATGTGATGACTGATTCGTTAATAAAGAGATTCATCTTCTACATATTTCTATCTTGTTCATATTTTGTTCTTCATGTCTTGAATCAAGTGCAATGTTGATGTTCGTCATCGATCTGGTGCTTTAACAGTGGTATCAGAGCATGGTTACCGATTCGGAATGGTCTAACCGCCTTCCGAATCACCATTGCTCTTGATTTGATGTTTGTTTCCGCCAAACATCTTGAAGACGTGAAGATTTTGGTCCAGATATGAAGAAATTGGAGCTGTGTTGGAGAGAACTGCTGGGTTTTTGGTGATCTAGGGTTTTGATCCAAAAAAGCATTGTCCGTGGTTTAAATTTTGTGTTGGTGTTTCCGGGGTATTGATGAACCAGTGTGAAGTCACGCTGGGGAGACAGTCCGGAGACTGGTTACTGAAGTTATCCGAGTTTTAAAGAATGTTGGGGGTCCGAGTTTCATTGATAATGGTTTTGTTCCGACTTCTGGTATTTATTTGAAACTGTTTGGTCAACGGATTTGTTCCGAGCTTTATAAACAGTTCAGCAGTTCCGAGTTTTGTTCAAAAGTTCAGCAAGTTCCGAGTTTTTGTTCAAAAACTGTTTCCGAGTTTTGAGCTTTCAACATTGGTTTTATTATAACATATCCGAGTTTCAACACAGGTCCGAGTTTCACCATGTCCGAGTTTCAACTGGTCCTAGTTTTAACTGGTCACATGTTACAAAAACTGTTTCCGAGTTTTAGTGTGTTCAACAGGTCCGGGTTTTCATTTGACTGTTTCAAAGTTTAGGATAGTTGAAGTCCGAATTTTATTGGGTATTGAAGTCCGAGTTTTCATATTCAATCCCGATTTTTCATAAACAGTTATCAGTCCCAACTTTATTGTTCCGAGTTTATTCAGAGTTTCCTTAGTAGTGTGCAGATTCACTTTCCGAGTAAACAGTTCCGAGTTTTTATTATTTTGAATGTTATTGTTTTGGTAAGGTTTTAAGTAAAGACTTCAGAGTTTCTTCCGAGTTTTGTCCATGAATTTGGTTTTGTTCCGATATCAAGTTATTCCGAGTTTTTAAAAAAAATTGGAGTTATTAACAGTTTTGAAACTGTTTGGATTTGTTCCGGGGTTTCAACTTTCAACTTGTTCCGAGTTTTAAAATTTGGAGTTATGAATAGTTCCGAGGTTTCAACTTTCGAGTGAGTAACAGATTCCGAGTTTTAACTATACATTCCGAGTTTTAAAGCAGGTCCAATATGTTTCAGTTCAGCTGTTTCCGAGTTTTTGACTGGACATTCCGAGTTTTAAAAACAACAGCAGCTCCAAGTTTTTGTTTTAAACAGTTCCGAAAGTCCTCTCAGTCCGAGTTTAAAAAAAAAAAACAACAGCAGCTCCGAGTTTTTGTTTAAACAGTTCCAATAGTCTTCCGAGTTCCGAGTTCCGAGTTCAATCTGTTAAACAGTCTGATGTTAAAACAGTTCCGAGTTTTAGTTCCGAGCTTTTAAAGTCCGAGTATTAGCAGCCCGATATGTTTCAGTTCCAAGCTGTATAGCTCCGAATTTCAATCTAAAACAGATCCGAGTTTTAACAACTTTCAGTTCCGATATTCAGTTCCGAGTTTTCATATTCAGTTCCGAGTTTTAAGCTCCGAGATTTCATTTTCTAAGCTCCGAGTCTTCATTTGGTCTGAGTTTCCGTTTCAAGCTCCGGGTTTCTATGTGTCTCCGAAGGTTTGAAACAAGTAGTTCGATTGTTCCGAGATTAGTGTTTCGGATAGCAGCCCCCGAGTTTTCTTCAGAGCTTCCTTTATTTCTTTGCTTGTTTCGAATTCCTTTGTATTTTACATACTGTTCTGATGATCTGATCCAAGGTTTCAAGAGCTTCTGGGTTTTACGGGTTCCAAATTTGCTAAGAATTCCAGGTTACCTGGGGTACCGGATTTTTAGCTAAATTTAGAAGTTTGTGTTGTTCGGAAGTTTCGAGTTGTGCATGTTCCGAGTTTTTCTAGTTATTCCGGGTTACCTGTGGTACCAGATAACTAACTAAGAGTCAGAATTATGTGTAGTTTGGAAACTTGAAGTCGGTTTCAGATTATCGAAAAGTTTTATGGTACTTATGTTGTCTGGATCAAGTGAGGAGGTGAAGAGAATAAGACTTGTTTGGACTTCTGTATTGTTTACAAAGAAAAAGGGGGAGTAAAAATTTTGAAATTCCTATTTTCTTTGTAAACCAAAAGCTCGTGGTGCTACATCGAAACAAGTTCATGTTTACTATCTTTGAGATTAACTTAGTGTTAATCTTACAGGTAGCGAAGTGTTTATAACATGAAGCAAGTTAGAGCTAGTGTATGATTGAGTTTTGTCAAGTTTGTTCGAGGTTTAATCAAGTGTTGACGTGATGAAGCAAATTGTTCGTTTGGCAACTAGTTGAAGGTCAAGCCTTTATCGTATGCCGGTTAGAGTAGAGAAGATTAGTCTTCTTGGTACCTCTTCCAAGTTGGTGACTGATCGGATTTTCGAAATATGGGGCTCTTACATTGACGGGGAGATCAGAGACGAAAGTCATCGGGTAATTGGTGGATTTGTGAAGATAAGAGATTGGATCTTGAAGATTCGAGATGAAATGATTTTAGACACTCAGTTGTAGACTTTGATCAAGATGGTGGATGTACATTTTCGGAGTTTGGTTTGTTATTAACTTATCGAACCAAACTTCATGTCTTTGCTGAATTTGAAGTGTTTGATGTTAGGCATTGGAAATCTGACGTTTCGTTCTTCTACTGGTTAAGTTTGAAGATTAATGTAACGAGCGATATTCCTACATGTGGTTGTAGGTCGGTTCGCGTTAACTTGATTCGGGAGTAGTTTGAGGGGGAGGATCTACAGCGTTTGATGTTGGATTCTTCGGGTTTCTCAAAGCGGAACATTTAAATGATCGTCAGCAAGTCTTTAATTAGAAGGGTTGAAGATCGATGTGCTCTGCCGGAAAGATCAAGTCTCGGCCACAGTTGAAAGCAGCCATGATATCATCAGTCAAGGGGGAGTCTGTAAGTGCAGTATCCGGTGACTGAAGATATCAGTGTTAGACAGAACTGATTGCAACAGTTAAGGGGGAGACTGTAAGTGCAGTTCCTGCAGGGTAACTGTCGCTTATCAGTTCTGGTCAACCAAAGCAGAAGTCCAAGTTAAAGTCAACGATAATGAAGAATTCAAGACCACATGAAGACCATGCACTGATCAAGGGGGAGTTTGTTAGTGCACTTTGGGTGATAAGTGCACGCTTTCCAATTGTTAGGGTCTTAATGGTACATGTCTTGAAACTTAGTCCAAGGTTTATCCTTGGACAATTTGTCCAAGTTTATGTCTAGGACTTTTGTCAGGGGTTTGTGTTTAGGCAAAAGTCAGGGTTTTTGTGTAGATTATTTTTCCGGGTTTTAGTCCCTAGTCTATATATATGTGTTGTATAGGATTAGGGCAACGAGCCATAGAGAAAGCTTGGTGCACCTCTCCTAACTTCTTGTTCCTCCTGGTGTGCACTTCCCAGAGAGAGAGTCTATGTGTTAGTGAGAGAAAGCTTGGTTTAGATCTTAGTGATCTAAACCAGCTTGTAGAAGATGTATATTCTTTTGGTATGTAATCTGTGATGACTGATTCGTTAATAAAGAGATTCATCTTCTGCATATTTCTATCTTGTTCATATTTTGTTCTTCATGTCTTGAATCAAGTGCAATAGTGGATACCATCTTGAAGACGTGAAGATTCTGCATAAAACTTGAAGAAAATGAAGTTGTTCGTCGGCTGTGATGGTTTTTCTTGTTGCAGTTCTAGGGTTTTGATCTGAAAAAGGCAATGTCCGAATTTATGTAAGTGTTTTACCTGTCCGAGCTTTAGTCTATCAACATCAAGTCAGGGTTTTCCTTCAGAGTTTTTCCTTCAGGGTTTTTTTCCATTCAGTGTTTTTGCTTCAAGATTATTAATGAACTAGTGTGAAGTCACACTTGTGAGATATCTGAAGCAATTTCCTTTTTGAGAGGTCAGGCCTTTGTGGTCAGACCTTTGGAGGTCAGGGTTTTCCTTTTTAAGAGAGTTTTGCAAAAAATTCATCAGAGTTTTGTGAACAAATTGGTCTGAGTTTCACTATTCAGAGTTTAAAATTCTATGATTCCAGGTTTCTAATCACTCTAGTTTGCGAGTTTTCATGTTGTTCAGCTCCGAGTTTTAACAACTTGTTAGTGCATTCATCTGTCGACTTCATCTTATATCGAGTCTCAGTTAGTTGCGGATATGATTCAACATGATGACATCATCAAAGTGACATCATTCATGATATCACCTCACAAGAAGACAAAGCATTACAAGTGATTTCGCTCATGTGTCTAGGCTGATTTCGTTCATATGTCATAAGTTAGATTTCGCTTATTAGTCAATTAGGTGATTTCGCTTTTATGTCATGACCATATAAGCGAAATCAGATACAAGTTATTTCGCTTTTATGTCATGACCATATAAGCGAAATCAGATACAAGTGATTTCGCTTATATGAACATGGTCATAAAAGTGAAATCAGCACTACTATATAAGGCGCACATGTTAGTTCATTCGGTACGCATCTTTCAGAATTGTAACGAAGTGCTGCCGGTTTTCTGTCAGGTTGTAAACAATGTTAAACGAAATATAAGAGACATATATTAGATTATCAAGCTGTATTTGTGTCCGTTTCTCTGATTCCGCCTTTGAACCGGACTTAAACTATTCGAATCGACTCAATCGGGTCAAACAACCATCCAACAAGTGGTATCAGAGCTAGTGAAGAAGAGTTCTATACATTTCAGCCGATAATTCTGTTTCTACACCATTCTTTTACGAAAATCAAAAATTTTTACGGTCAAAATCGGTTCAGTTGCACACATCTTGCTCGGAATCATGTATTAGTAAACCCCTGAAATTTTCAGATCTAAAATCAACCTAGAACTTAGGATTTTAGGAGGTTCGCTTATACGTGCACGTTCAAAAATGACATCAGCAGACAGGTCCGCTTTTAGTGACATTTGAGGTCCGCTCTTAGTGACATTTGAGGTCCGCTTTTAGTGACATTTGAGGTCCGCTCATAGTGACACTTAGGAATTCAGTCCCAAAGTGTTTTAGTATTTCACGTGATTGTTCGTTGTATATTGTGTAACATTAAACGAGGGTGTCAGTGCATGTGATATCATCGAAAGTGCATTGAGTAGTGTGAACCGATTGAGTGCGTACATCAAGTTGTGTATAACAGTCTACGAGGATATCAGGTCATTGATGTTTGGGATAAGAGATCATGTGATTTGTGAAGGTGTGCATGTGATCTGAATCAAAAGGTGTCAGCACACTAACAGTTGTCGGCTTGGTGGTTATTTGAGGTCCAATAGGGTAAACTTGTGATACAAAGTTGTTGGTCATATTCATAAATCGAAATATTAGATTGCAGTGTTGTCAGGATCCATGTGAAAAGTATTTGGTCCAATCATATTGGTTGTACATTGATAAAGTCCACTACTTGTTGTCAGCCCAAAGTATAGATAAATACTATAAAGTTTCGGCCCAATTATATCATTTCAATTTTTTTGTTGGTGGCCCATGAATAATTGTCAGTCCACTATACCGAAATTATCATCTTTTGTCAGTTTGTTTGTGAAAAGAATTTTCAGCTCAGTTGAAAGTGCTAATCCAGATCACATAGTTTGAAAACTGTTTGCACGAAATCAAAGTCACTTCATCGTTTTGTGGGGTCAAGTTGTGTATTAAAGTCAACGACTCACTTGAAAGCTTTA
This sequence comes from Helianthus tuberosus, assembly GCA_030545235.1. Taxonomy (NCBI): domain Eukaryota; kingdom Viridiplantae; phylum Streptophyta; class Magnoliopsida; order Asterales; family Asteraceae; genus Helianthus; species Helianthus tuberosus. The sequence continues at coordinate 37,316 of JARYGA010020459.1, forward strand.
TACGGTTTAGAGTTCAAAGGTCTCAAAGGGTCAAGTCGTTCAAATTGCATCTGGGTCAAAGCAGTCTCCACAGTGTGTCAATCTTCAATCGGCACAGTCTGTTTATCTTCTGTCCGCACAAAATAATCATCAGTTCGAGTACCAGTATTATTTTGTTAATCGATAAATTTTTAAACTAGTTGGTGTTTGTTTGTTTGTCAGGTTTGCATCATGGCTGAGGAATTTTACAACACGTTTTTCAATGCGTTCACAACCGAATCGTCTGATGTAGCAAATGTTACACCAAAAACCATCACGAAGGTGCTCAACGAAAACATCAAGCATGATAACTTTTACGGAACTCACTCAAAGCCACCAACTCTGGAAAGCATCAAAGATTATACTTGGTGGAAAGAACGTTTTATCAACTGGGCGAAAGCGTATGCTCATGAAAGCTGGTTTTGCTTGGAGTATGGGTATGAAAAACCAAAAGACGAGAAAGGCGAAGATCTAGTATTCAAGAAGTTTTCCAGAGAAGATAAAGCTGAATACGGAGCTAAACAGAGAATGATAGCATTGATTCAGTCAGCAATCAGAAATGATATTTTTGCTTTACTAACTCATGATGGGTCATCTAAGTCTGTCTGGGAAGCTTTACGTGTTAAAGCTGAAGGGGGTAAACAGATTAAAAAGAACAAAATTGCTTTATTAAAGAAAGAATTTGATCTGTTTGATAACATAAAAGGAGAGTCGGTGAGGCAAATGATTGAGAGATTCTGTCATCTTAAAATTGAATTGGAAAGATTAGAGATAAATAAAACAAGAGAGGAATTGATAGACAAAGTGATTGTAGCGTTACCACGAGCTGATCAGTGGCAAACGTTTGTTTTTATTTTGAAAAATGATGCTTTGTATGATACAATTACTCTTGATGCTTTGTTTGAAAAGATTGAAAGTCATGATCTGGAGCTACAAAAGCAAAACAAGATGACTGATTCTTCACATCAACAGAACGTTGGCTTGTACTACAAAGGCAGTATGCCTTCTGATAAAGGCGTTGGTTCACCAAAAACAGCATTTAGTGGTGAAAAGATGAAAGAACCACAAACAACGTCAACAAGTCATCATTCTGGATATCATTCGTCTTCAAAGACAAATTCTGATGAATCTGAAGAGATTCTGTGCAACATAGCTCTTAAACTGAAGAATTCTCCTGCAATGAGCATAAATGCAGCTAAGCAACAAATGAGTTTCCTTGCATCTGTTCTGGATTCATATGAAGGTCTTGTAGCTGGCAAAATTGGAAATTCCGAATTGACCAAAGAAGATTACGACCAGATTGATCTGGAAGAGATGGAGCTCATTGACATCCGTTGGTGTTTAGCTAGTTGTATTCGTAGAGCTCAGAGGTATATGGAGATTACCGAAAAACAATCACTTGGAGGTGCTTCAACAAAGCTTGGATTTGATAAATCCAAAGTGACCTGCTTCAAATGCAAGCAAAAGGGTCATTTCAAAAGAGAATGCAGAAATTCTAAAGTTGCTGAAGGAAGTGAACGTCCTTTCAACGATGATTATTATCGAAAGGCGATTTACCATCGAAGCAGAGAAGAACCAAAGTTGATCGAAGATAAGCCGAGAGAAAAATCAAGAGCATATGCAGTAATCTATCCTGATGAAGGATTTGACTGGAGCACAGTGTGTCCAGAAGAAGATCGTTTAGAGAATGTTCGTAAAACAGCTCAAGGGAGAGCTATGACAGAAGAAAGAAAGTTTGTTTTTGTTGCTGAGATTCAAGATGAAAACAAAGACAAAGACACTACTAAAATTCATGAAGAAAAAGTTGAGATCAAAGAGAAAACTCGAGAAGAGATCTTGAGTGAGAAGACCTACAGAGAAAGAAATGTGGTCTACAACAGAATGGATGACATGCAAGAGGAGTATGAGATGGCTGTCGGTAGCAAAAGATGGGATAAAAAGAGAGAATGCTATTATAACAGAGAAGGAGAACCGGTTGTTCCCAAGAAAGACATAATTTTCGATGATGTTCTTCTCAAAGTCCCATTGAGAGCTGAATACTATAGAAATGTATTGAAAGATGACACATACGTTAAGAGATTTGAAAAGGAGATCAGATATGCTATGTTATCGTGTCTAAGAAAAAGGGATGAGGAGAGAATGAAGAAGAATGTTGAAGAAATGGTGAACAATCTGAAGAAAGCTGCTGAAGAGGTTAAAGTAGAAACTGTTGAAGTTGAAGCTGTGAAGGAAATCAAAAGTGAAGAAGTTGTTGTGAATGAAGAGGTTGAGAAAGCTGTTACTGAAGAACAGCAGATTGAAGAAGAGGTGAAGAAAGAAGAAAAAGAAGAAAAGAATGAGAAGGAGGAAGCTGATAAGGTTGGTGATGAAGTTAGTGTTGAAGAAAAGCAGAATGTTGCTGAGAAGACAGAGGTTGCTGAAAACACCAAAGTGCCAATCACTGAGGTAAATTCTGATTTTGAAAACTTGAAACTGATTGATCAGTGCAAGAAATGCATGGAACCGTGCAGAGCTTGTACTGAAAAAGATGAGCAATTCAGAACAAGAGATCTTGAATTCACAAAAATAGAAAACATTTTCAAAGAAAAATGCAAAGAGATGCTAGAAAAAGAAAGGGTTTTTAAAGAAAATGATGAAAAACTTTCAGAAAAATGTAACAAATTAGAGAAAGAAAATGAAGTTTTGAAAGAAAATGTTTTGAAAATGACAAATGAATGTGAATTAAAAGAAATTGCTTGTCAATAAATGAAAAAGGAATATGACTCAATGAAATTATCATATCACATTACAAAAGAGTCATATGAAAAAGTGAAAGACGAAATGAAATATGCTCAATCTAGAATAAATTATATGTCTGAAACAACCAAAGAACTTAAACGAATGTATGCTATAAAACAAGATGTTGTTAATTCCTATATTGAGGATGTTGCTAAGTTGAAGCGACAGATTGCGGATTTAGAACAGGATAACAACAAGTTAAAAAGTTACCACGTGTCGTCATATGTGCTTGAAAGAATTTTCAATATAAAACCGGGAGATGGTGAGTCTGAGCAGAATAAGAAAGGCATTGGCTCAGAGTTTCATCAAGTTCCACCACCGGGAAAATTTACATTTTATGATGAGGAAAAGGTCGAAAAAGCTTTCAACATGGTAGATCAATTGCCAGACAACATTGACATAACCTATTCCAAATCTGATGATTCTCATGATTCAGAGGTGGTAGGTAAAGTCGTTGAAAGTGTGTTGAAAGAAGAGTCAGTTGATACAGGTAAATCTGAATCACAGGATGAAGATGAAGGAAATCTTCATGATGGTTATCTGAAAAACACAAAATCCGAGGAAAATTTGAATGATGATTCAAAAGGATTGGTTTATACCATGATTGGATCGGACAAATTGTTCTTAGATGTTGTATTCCCGATTCAGAATGTGATTTCAGAAAAAGTTGATAAAGTTTTCAAAATGGTTGAGATTGAGAAGTCTGAAATTTCAAAGTTTGTTGGTAAGAGTTGTAAAGGTTCGTATAACAAACCTGGTTTCAAAAAGAAGAACATGAAGGCCGGTTTGGGTTATAAGAAGAAACAACATCGGAACAAAAATGAGACGCCGAATTTTCAGACAAAAATGACTTTTGTTCAAGGAGGCAGTTTAGAAAAAGAAAAAGAACTCAAAATGAAACAGTCTAATGATGAGTTCTTTGCTCAAAAGAAAAAGCAACAACCACAGGTCAAAGATGTGTCCATGAGAACATGTTTCAAATGTGATCAAAAAGGACATCTTGCACGCAAGTGTCCTAATCTAAAACCTGTGGATGTTGACAAAAAGAAGTTTGATGCTGAGAAACAAAAATCTGAGAATGTGAGACAAAGGTCAACCAAATTTGATTCGAAACAAACTTGGAGGTTCAATACAAACAAGTTTGATTTGTCAGGTTCAAATCAAAGTTTGAACAGGTTCGATTCAAGACAGACCTGGAATTCTCACACACCCAGATTCAGAACAACACAGAGTTGGAAAACCACAGTTGATATGACAAAACCTCAAGAGTTTTGGAAACCAAGAGTTGTTGTTCAAAATCAAAATGTTCAAAAAGTTTCACATTTTTACAAACGAGGAACACCAAAAGGTCAAACATGGAGTGTTAAGAAACATGTTGATTTGGTAAAAGATGAGAAAGTTGAAGTTAAAATTGAGAAAGTTTTTGTGAAAAATGACAAAGAATTTCCAGCATTGAATGAAAAGTATTGTGTTGAAATGCCTAAGGTTCAACAGACCTGGGCTAAATTGTTCAAGTAATTGAGTAGTTTGTTTGTGCAGGTGCTCATGGAATTCAAAGATTGTGAGAATGGAGGTTGGAGCAGCCTGGCACAACAAGGAGAGGAGGCTGCTGGATCCTGTGTTGGTTGAAACAGGAAGTTTATATGTTTTTTTTTGTACATAAATAAACAATATTTTCAAAAACCCTAAAAATTGAAAAATTTGAAAAACCAAAAATATGTTTGTTTTTAATTTTTGTCAAATATTCAAAAATACAAAAATATGTGTTGATTGAATACGCCGAAACCCTCACGGCTGAACAAACATGATTACTTTCATCAGATTGAAAAACGGTTTTCAAACTGTTAAGATCAATGGGTTGTAAATCATGGGGGTATGTATATTTTCTGCAAATCAGAGCACTTTAAGCAGAAAATGGATGGCGAGACAAAGCTATCAGTGTTGGTTGTCAAATTTTCTTTAAATGGTTTTGCATTTTAGGGGGAGTAATATTGTCAGAAAATACAAAAACATTTGAAAATTTGAAAAAGTCAAAAACATGATAAAATTCAAAAATTGAGTTTTTGCGTAGAAAGAGGAAATGATAGTACATCAGTAGACAGTTACAGTACGCTAAAGAAATGGAAAGTTTAAATGTGTTAAACGATCTCACTGTGGATGTGTCGGTAGATTTTTACACATTTAGTAAACTTTTTCGGGATATAAACCTAAATTCAAACTTGCTTATTTCGTGGGGAACACTACTTGGATATATTGGTAACCCCTGAAATCTCGTTTGAAAGATCTCATAATCTGATATACTAGGTCTTTATACTCAGTGATATCTCGGGTATTATTCCGGGACTTCTGCTGAACGGTAGTTCTGACCTAGTCCTTGAATAATACTTTCTGCAATGCTTGGAACATAGCATTAAACCCTCAGCATGCTGATGAAACAATAAAATTGATAGTCACTGCTGTTGTAGCTAAAAGATCCTCTAAATGGGACATTCCGAAAAGTCGAAGCTGATATCTCTCTGCGTATACGGAAGTATCGACCTGAGATCCCTCGGCCCTCGCATACCTAATTTATATACAGATATCATTGTAGTATACTCACTTGTAAGACTGATTATTGGGATTCTGGATACGGGAGTATATTCAAGAGGTGGGACACATGAATGAGTTTAAGTCTTAATACACCTAATTCGTATCCTGAATCAGTTGAATTTTGTGTGAAATTTTAAGTGGACAAGTATATCGACAATCTAAGTGAATTGTTTAATTCTTAAAGTGTTATTAAGCTCAACGGTACTTGTGACTTGTCGGAAACTGATATGATCCTCTGACGCATACTCAAACAAAAATATTGTCTGTAAATATGCTTGTACATATTTCTTTACTGCTTTATATTTTCAGAAAATACAAAAAGATTTTGATTTCTGCTTTATTTTAGACAACCGATATCTGAAATGCTGAGTTTCAAAATCTAAGTAAGCTGATTGTGTTTCTGAAAATAAAACAAGTTCATTAATTTGAAACTTGAATTAAAATTAAAAAAAAATCAAAAACAGTTTGTGATATCTCCAAGGTCATTAATTTGGACTTGGATGATTAACTGTGAGGGAGTTGGATTCTTTAACACTGCCAAATCTGTAAAGTTTGTTGATAGGGGGAGTGAATTAGAGAATTTGATTGATAATATGAAAACATTGTATTTATAGATGTTTGAGTGATTGCAGATGTACCAGATTACGATCCCGAGAGCAGAGTCTAAGGGGGAGTCTGAAGACAAGCTTGAAGCAAAGAGAAGCTTGTAGATGGAAAGCTAGGTGTCGATCCCAAAGCATGGAAGCTTGATAAAAGGGGGAGCCTGAAGCTGATAAAGACTGAAGACTGAGAAGACTCGACACTTAAGACTCGTCAACATCTGAGGGGGTGTCTGTTAGTGCATTCATCTGTCGACTTCATCTTATATCGAGTCTCAGTTAGTTGCGGATATGATTCAACATGATGACATCATCAAAGTGACATCATTCATGATATCACCTCACAAGAAGACAAAGCATTACAAGTGATTTCGCTCATGTGTCTAGGCTGATTTCCTTCATATGTCATAAGTTAGATTTCGCTTATTAGTCAATTAGGTCATTTCGCTTTTATGTCATGACCATATAAGCGAAATCAGATACAAGTGATTTCGCTTATATGAACATGGTCATAAAAGCGAAATCAGCACTACTATATAAGGCGCACATGTTAGTTCATTCGGTACGCATCTTTCAGAATTGTAACGAAGTGCTGCCGGTTTTCTGTCAGGTTGTAAACAATGTTAAACGAAATATAAGAGACAGATATTAGATTATCAAGCTGTATTTGTGTCCGTTTCTCTGATTCCGCCTTTGAACCGGACTTAAACTCTTCGAATCGACTCAATCGGGTCAAACAACGATCTAACACAACTGATGTGTTTCAATTCCGAGTATTAACAACTCTTCTACAGTCTGATGTTACAGTCTGATGTTCACAGCTCTTTCAGTCCGACCTTTCAGTTCCAAATTGCTCTGAGTCTTAATCTCTCAAGTCCGAGTTTTAAACTCCGAGTTTTAATACTTCCAAAAAGTCCGAGTTTTACTATTCTTTTGTTTGTTCTGAGGTTTAAGATTCTAAGTTTTTAACTGTTCATTCCGAGGTTTAAAACAGTTTCGATATGTTTCAGTGATTCCGAGTTTTGATTTTGAATCTCACTTTTAAGTCCGATTTTTGATTTCCAAGTTTTAAGCAGTCCGAGCTTTTGATTCAGAGTTTTGATTTTAAATCTCACTTTTGAGTCCGATTTTTCAGTTCTGAGTTTTAAGCTCCGAGTTTTTTCATAAGGTTTAACAACTCCGAGGTTTCAACTTTCAAGTGTTTAATAGTTCCGAGTTTTAAAAAAAATCGAGTTTTAGTAACAGTTCATTCATCAATCCGAGTTTCAAGAGATCAAAGTCAATCTGTTTCAGTTCCAAGTCTATCCGAGTTTTTTTTGTTTCAGCTCCGAGTTTTCGAAGTAAACAACAGTATCCGAGTTTTGTTTGATCAAAATCGTTTTGGTTCAGTTCCGAGTTTTGATTCTGTTCCGAGTTTTGGTTCAGTTCCGAGTTCATAATCATTCCCGAGTTATTGAAACAGTTTCAGGATATTGCTTTGTGTTCTTGGTATTTGGTCCGATCTTTTCATAAACAGTTCTGAGTTTTAGCAGGTCCAAGCTTTAGTAAACAGTTTTAGACGGTCCACGTCTTGTTTCGAGTAACCTGGTTGGTAAACTGTTTGGCATTAGTCCGAGTAAAGGGAAGCTCGGACTTCTTTAGAGTAATCCATTAGTTAGTCCGGGTTTTAGTGGGGTTTCCTTATATCATCCTCCGGTATTTTGAGAAGCCAATAGTGGATACCATCTGGTCGGGGAATTTGAACTCAAAAAAAAAAAATGCATGAAAATGTCAAAATTCCATTTTTCTCGTAAATGATGGATTTTGATAAGTTCGATAAGTAGAGTGTTGGGAAAATTTTGGTGATGAAATTTTTTTCACGAAATGTTGTTCGGTAATGGCGGTCCATGGTTATTTACAAGATTCTCGGTGTTGGAATGTGGTTCTTACTAGAGATTCGTGTAACAAATTGAGACTATTATCGAGTATTAGAGGTGAATAAAACAAGAGTTGATTGGACTTTGACAGTTTACGAAGAAAAAGGGGGAGTAAAAATCCTATTTTCTTCATAAATCTAAAGCTTGTGCGTAAAAGGCTCGTGTGTAATGGAATTTCGTCACGTGTGTTTGTGTTGTTAATCAAGTGTTGACGTGATGAAGTTGATTTCTCGTTTGACGACTAGTTAAAGATTGAGCCTTATTATGTTGCTGTTTAGAGTAGAGAAGATTAGTTTCTTGGTCCCTCTTTAGTAGAGAAGATTAGTTTCTTGGTCCCTCTTCCAAGACGGTTGCTAGTCAGTTCTCGAAATAATATGGTGCATCTTGTTAAGGGGAAGATCAGAGATGAAAGCCATCGGGGATTCAGTGGATTCATGAAGATAGGAGATTGATTCATGAAGATTCGTGACGAGATGAGATCATACATGAAGGGTTGTAGATTTTGATCATGATGGTGGATGTACTTTTACAAAGTTCAGTTTGTTATTAACTTATCGAACTGAGCTTCATGTCTTTGCGGAATTTGAAGTGTTCGAGGTCGGGCATTGGAAATCCAATGTTTCTTTCTGCTGTTGGTTAGGTTTGAAGATTAATGTATCGAGCGATATTCTTACATGTGGTTGTAGGTCGGTTCGCGTTAACTTGATTCAGGAGTAGATTGAGGGGGAGGATCAACAGTGTTTGATGTTGGATTCTTCAGGTTTCTCAAAGCGGCATTAAGTGATCGTCAGCAAGTCTTTTATTAGAAGGGTTGAAGATCGCTGTGCTCTACCGGAAAGATCAAGTCTCAGCCAAAGTTAAAAGCAGGCATGATATCATCTGTCAAGGGGGAGTCTGTAAGTGCAGTATTCAGTGACTGAAGATATCAATGTCAAATAGAACTGATAGCAACAGTTAAGGGGGAGTCTGTAAGTGCAGTTCCTGCCGGGTAACTGTCGCTTATCAGTTCTGGTCAACCAAAGCAGAAGTCCAAGTTAAAGTCAACGATAATGAAGAATTCAAGACCACATGAAGACCATGCACTGATCAAGGGGGAGTTTGTTAATGCACTTTGGGTGATAAGTTCATGCTTTCCAATTGTTAGGGTCTTTATTGTACATGTCTTGAAACTTAGTCCAAGGTTTATCCTTGGACAATTTGTCCAAGTTTATGTCTAGGACTTTTGTCAGGGTTTTGTGTTTAGGCAAAAGTCAGGGTTTTTGTGTAGATTATTTAGTCCGGGTTTTAGTCCCTAGTCTATATATATGTGCTGTATAGGATTAGGGCAAGGATCCACGAAGAAGCTTTGTGCACCTCTCCTAACTTCTTGTTCCTCCTGGTGTGCACATCCCAGAGAGAGAGAGACTATGTGTTAGTGAGAGAAAGCTTGGTTTAGATCTTAGTGATCTAAACCAGCTTGTAGATGATGTATACTCTTTTGGTATGTAATCTGTGATGACTGATTCGTTAATAAAGAGATTCATCTTCTACATATTTCTATCTTGTTCATATTTTGTTCTTCATGTCTTGAATCAAGTGCAATGTTGATGTTCGTCATCGATCCGGTGCTTTAACAAATAATTATTCAAATTTTTATTATATATATTTTTAAAATGTAAATGGCATTTAAATTAATAATATTGCATTACATTAAAATAAAATTAAAAATTGCACTAAAATTTAAAGAGACTCAAAATAAAAGTTACAATACAATTAAAAATGCCATAAAATAAAACAAACTTAAAAAAAACCACTAAAAAGGAATTAAAAGAATGACTAATTGAAACACATTTTGCCACGAATTTTTTGTTTCCTTTTCTCGAAAAATACTTGATCTTGCTCTGAAAAACCCGGGTAGTCTTTTTAGAGGAAAGCAAGGTCGGCCACAATGGTTTCGTCTCCTCTAAACCCGAGTAGCCGGTCAATTTTTTCATCCAAACTTTCGACAACAACAACTTTATCGAGTTTAATTCGATATAGTACTTTTGGAGAATGATGCTCAAGATTTATTGCGCACCACTTTGCTTTTGTCTCTTCCCATTGGACAGACTAACGTGGAGCCACGCTTGTGTTGTAACAACCCGAGTTTTTGAAGTCAAAGTCAAAGGAATAAAAGATTGCTAAATGTGATATGTCACTCCTTGCTTAATTATTGATTGTACCCCTTGACTTGTTAATCGATACATTAATTAGTGTTACTTTAGTTGTATAATATGGAGTAAATGTTAATAATCGCAGTTTAATCGCTATTAATCGCTAATCTATTTATCGTTGATCTCGTCGCTATCGCATCGCAACTTGAATCGCATGTCCTGGATATTGCTGTACGTGTGCGTGCTATTATGTGTTACTTGTGCATGTTTATTATATGTTTGAGGTGTTAATCGAAAACGCAAACGCAACTCTATCGCAACGCAATCTCATCGCGAAGTGGAAAACGCAAGTTTATTTATGTTGTTATATGTTAGTTGAGATATTTGTGTAGCTATTATTTAATATTATCGCATCGCTTACTCGACACTCGCTTAAACGCATCGCAACGCTCAACGCACGAAACGAAACATCGAAATCCAACTCACTCGAACCATCTGATCGAAGGACCATTCGATCGAATGGTTATCCGTCCGGATGACCATCCGATCGGATGGCCATCCAATCGGATTGCCCTCCGATCGCACCACAACACCGCCTTTCTCACCCTCTCACCTATAAATAGCACCTGTCACATCACTGTTCATGTGATGTGACAGCTCTCGTTCGACCAGCAAGCTTTTGGCCTATTTTCTCTCGATTCCTCGCGATTCTTGTAAGTTTCTACCTCAAGTCTTGTACTTTCTCAATCAGCACACACTTTCTCATCGATTTCACCCATAAATCTTCACTTTTCACCATGAAATCGGCTGATTTGGGCTGTTCTAGGATGATGTCATCATGGGTTCTCATGAACTTCAAGATGTGACCTCATTCCACCAAGAACAACTCAGATCTAAGAGATTTCAACATGTTTAAACACTGATTTCACCTAAATCTAAACATTTTCAAACTGATTTAAACTTCTTTCAACTCTTTTACACTCTTGCACTCAAAACCGATAAAATCTGAGCTCATTCAAGCCCTCTACTCATTTTCTAGTGAAGTGCCGGGCTGGGAACGGGTTTCTATCAAAGAGACAACCGATTCATGCGTTGAACATGAATAATCGTCAAGAATAGTAAATTGATCGGACGGGGTGATTCCCATCCGGTCGGATGACTTGGACTTGATGGGGTTTCCGATGTTTAACACGTTTTCATACCGTCTCGGTCAAACCGTAAACTTTCTAAACTTAATAAATTTTCCAGATTTGAAAGCGAACAAGTTGCCAACGGATTGTCGTCCGATCGGATAGCCACCCGATCGAACGACCATCTGATCGGATGACTTGTGGACTTTCAACACTTAAACAAAATTTCAAAACATAACAGTTTCCAACGAATAGTCATCCGATCGGATGACCATCCGATCGAATACTATTCTATCAGGAGACTTGAAACTTTGGGAAATATTTCACCTGAAACGGATTGCCATCCGATCGAGCGACCATCCGTCCGGATGACCGTTCGATCGAACGACCTGAAAGGTAGAGATACTTCTCTCATTTTAAAATGCTACAACGAAAAAGTCATCATACACAAACACATCCATCCCAACGGATCACCCTCCGACAGAATGGCCATCCATCCGGATGACCATCCATCCGGAAGGTCATCCGATCGGATGACCCTTCGTCACTCAGTTCACGCGACACCGTTTCTCGCACTGTTCATCGCTTATACTATCGTTCTGTAATCAGGCTAACTTTCCAGCGCTCCCTTCAATCCAATCCAAGGTTGTGTTATTCATTTAACACAATTTGTGAGTATACTCGAACCCTTTTTTCTTTACGCACTTTTGGGTGTTACATATGTTACCTATTTCAAATCACAATCGACACACAACGCAAACATTTTTATACGCTGACCGTTATTGCATGTTATACGTGTTACTCGATGAATGCTTGTATGTTATGTTTACACATTGATTGTTGCCTGACACCTTAGCAACGATAGTACTATAGTTTGGACTCAGCACATGTCGTGGACAGGGGTTGTTAAGGGCTTTACTTCACGTGTCACAGTGGTGATATGTGTTGCGCATTCTACAACTCGCAGTCATGTCTGTGCATATTTCATTGTCGATAACCTGCTAGCTTCACTTTCAACATGTTACATGTTGGTTATGCGTAAACCGATTTCGCTATCTATTAGACTAATTAAACTTGTATGCTCACCTTTACACTATGTGTATTAACCTCTATTTTAACGTATGTGATAGGTGTTTAGGATGCTGTTCCTCGCTTGCTGTGATGAATCAAGATTAGGTGGTCTAGAAACGTCACATTTTAAATTCTGAGTTGTCGAAACAATTTATTTGCCTTGAGATACTATGTCTGTAATAATTGAATTATTTGATATGTTACGGTATGGGACGTAATGTTAAATATCCGATAATTTTAGTTCTTATGGATTTCTCTTGGACAATCTGTTTCGCTCAGTGCCATGCCCCAATGTTTCCGCCATCGTAGGGGTATGTCCAGAGGTTGGAGTTTAAGCCGCGGGCTTTGTTTCTTGGTTAGTCGAGTAGGGTCAATTAGGTTTAGATTGGGCTGGTACTTTGGGCTTGGAAAGGGTGGACATGCACTCGTGGGCTGAATCTCGGGCAATGTGTAAGACTCGAGGTAGATTTCTTTTCCCACCTAGAAGGTATGATGTTGATGAGCATACATGGGCTTAATTGTGGCCTTGTCGTTTTACGAGCCTTTTAATCTGGGTATTGAGTTGTTGGCTTGCATCGTTTGGCTCACGGGGGACCTATTTGGCTCAGTAGGAAGTAATCTTGGCTAGATGTCTACGGGTTGAAGATTAGAGATGAGAAACTAGCTAGAAGAAGCTTTATATGATTTAGTTTATCTCTTGTTTTGCTTAAAATGTTTACAATTATGTTGTGTTGATTTAATTTTTTAGATTATTTCTTTAGCTAGTACTCATGTTTTGATGCTTGTTGTTTAGTTGATCATTTTGATTTAAACATTGAAGCTTTACGTATTATCGTCGCATCCTTTGATTCGAATCTTTTAAATAAAACGGTTTGCTTGTTGTGCTATATAAATATGCTTCCGTGTGTATCACTATTTAAGATAAAATCGTTAATAGATAGAAAGACACTAAATTAACATTAAAACTTAGTTCATCAAGAAATCGAATTATTTGTTACATATAATGTATACGGTATGCCTGATTTTGTATTAATGTTTTGGATTATTGAGTTCATCTTTATACTTATTTTTTTGTAGAAACTAATTAAAAAATATATCAAAAACGTAAATATTGTTTAACTGAAAATGAGTACACAAAAAGAAATACATTACCGTTAAAGACACTTGGAATGGCAAAATTGCCCTTAAAATTTTCCTGCATTTCTTTGGTAATTTTGTTATTTCACAAAATATTAAAAGGCAGTTTAGTAAACAACCACCTTCTTCAGAATTATAATTTTTTTTTCAAACTTAGCTCCACACCGTTACAGTTTACAACCCCTACGTCACACACACAAACAAGCACATATTCGTTATTCTTCAAATCAACAAAATCTCCAATATTGGAACAAACATAATCACATTGCAATACTTCCATATTGGCGATGGCTTGCTGTAGGCCGGACCGTGTAGGGGCAGACCGACATAAGATTAGAAAATGGTTTTTCTGTTGGCTCTCCGGGTGATTGCACTTGGGCTTCCACTTCAGTGTATTAAGGAGTCTCTTATAAAATTAAAAGGAGCCTAAAGTGATTTACCTAGAGACCATGTAATTTAACTGGATTTTGATATAATATTAGCCTAGATATTAGTCAGGGTTAACCCAATGGGCTTGTCACTAAAACAATGGATTTTAGACCCCTGGGTTTAGAATCAAAGAAAGGTCAGTTAGTGGGCCGTGTGGCTACTAACCCGTGAGCATTAGGGATGAAGGGGGTCACCGGCTAGTGCTCGACTGCTCGTTAGTCTAATCTAATTTCTAAAATTTGAGGTTGATTATTAGGTGTGGGTTGCGCTGGTACTGTTGGGCCTTGAAAGGGTGGACATGCAATCGTGGGCTGAATCTCGGCCTTGATCGAGCATGCATGGGATTAATTGTAGCCTTGGCTGACGTTAGACGTGTTTGGCTCAATGGAAAGTAATTAGAGATGATAAACTGGCTAGAAGATGTTTTATAAGATTTGTTGTATCTCTTGTTTTGCTTAAAATGTTTAATATTATGTTGTGTTGATTTAATTTCTTAGTTTATCTAACTAAGGATTCCAATAACTAATAAAACGTACTACGACCTCAGCGCCAAGTCAGCAGAGTGGCAATAACTAAATTGTTCAATAACTAGGCGTTGTGTAATAACTACTCTAAAATCATTTAAAAATAATTATTCAAATTTTTATTTTATATATTTTTTAAATGTAAATGGCATTTAAATTAATAATATTGCATTACATTAAAATAAAATTAAAAATTGCACTAAAATTTAAAGAGACTCAAAATAAAAGTTACATTACAATTAAAAATGCCATAAAATAAAACAAACTTAAAAAAACCACTAAAAAGGAATTAAAAGAAAGACTAATTGAAAGACATTTTGCCAAGACGTTCACGAATTTGTTGTTAATTTCCTTTTCTCGAAAAATACTTGATCTTGCTCTGAAAAACACGGGTAGTCTTTTTGGAGGAAAGCAAAGTCGGCCACAATGGTTTCGTCTCCTTTAAACCCGAGTAGCCGGTCAATTTTTTCATCCAAACTTTCGACAACAACTTTATCGAGTTTAATTCAGTTTAATTCGATATAGTACTTTTGGAGAATGATGCTCAAGATTTATTGCGCACCACTTTGCTTTTGTCTCTTCCCATTGGACGGACTAACGTGGAGCCACGCTTGTGCTGTAACAACCCGCGTTTTTGAAGTCAAAGTCAAAGTCAAAGGAAGAAAAGATTGCTAAATGTGATCTGTCACTCCTTGCTTAATTATTGATTGTACTCCTTGACTTGTTAATCGATACTTTAATTTGTGTTACTTTAGTTGTATAATGTGGAGTAAATGTTAATAATCACAGTTTAATCGCTATTAATCGCTAATCTATTTATCGTTGATCTCGTCGCTATCGCATCGCAACTTGAATCGCATGTCCTGGATATTGTTTTACGTGTGTGTGCTATTATGTGTTACTTGTGCATGTTTATTATATGTTTGAGGTGTTAATCGAAAACGCAATCGCAATGCAATCTCATCGCGAACTGGAAAACGCAAGTTTATTTATGTTGTTATATGTTAGTTGAGATATTTGTGTAGCTATAATTTAATACTATCGCATCGCTTACTCGACACTGGCTTAAACGCATCGCAACACTCAACGCACGAAACGAAACATCGAAATCCAACTCACTCGAACCATCCGATCGAAGGACCATTCGATCGAATGGTCATCCGTCCGGATGACCATCCGATCGGATGGCCATCTGATTGCCCTCCGATCGCACCACAACACCGCCTTTCTCACCCTCTCACCTATAAATAGCACCTGTCACATCACTGTTCATGTGATGTGACAACTCTCGTTCGACCAGCAAGCTTTAGGCCTATTTTCTCTCGATTCCTCGCGATTCTTGTAAGTTTCTACCTCAAGTCTTGTACTTTCTCAATCAGCACACACTTTCTCATCGATTTCACCCATAAATCTTAACTTTTCACCATGAAATCGACTGATTTGGGCTGTTCTAGGATGATGTCATCATGGGTTCTCATGAACTTCAAAATGTGACCTCATTCCACCAAGAACAACTCAGATCTAAGAGATTTCAACATGTTTAAACACTGATTTCACCTAAATCTAAACATTTTCAAACCGATTTAAACTTCTTTCAACTCTTTTACACTCTTGCACTCAAAACCGATAGAATCTGAGCTCATTCAGGCCCTCTACTCATTTTCTAGTGAAGTGCCGGGCTGGGAACAAGTATCTATCAAAGAGACAACCGATTCACAGGTTGAACATGAACAACCGTCAAGAATAGTAAACTGATCGGACGGGGTGATTCCCCTCCGGTCAGATGACTTGGACTTGATGGGATTTCCGTTGTTTAACACGTTGTCATACCGTCTCGGTCAAACCGTAAACTTTCTACAGTTAATAAATTTTCCAGATTTCAAAACGAATAAGTTACCAACGGATTGCCGTCCGATCGGATAGCCGTCTGATCGAACGACCATCTGATCGGATGACTTGTGGACTTTCAACACTTAAACAAAATTTCAAAACATAACAGTTTCCAAAGAATAGTTATCCGATCGGATGACCATCCGATCGAATGACTATTCTATCAGGAGACTTGAAACTTTGGGAAATATTTCACCTGGAACGAATTGCCATCCGATCGAACGACCATCCGTCTGGATGACCGTTCGATCGAACGACCTGAAAGGTAGAGATATTTCTCTCATTTTAAAATGCTACAACGAAAACCTCAAAGTCATCATACACAAACACATCCTTCCCAACGGATCACCCTTCGTCACTCAGTTCACGCGACACCGTTTCTCGCACTGTTCATCGCTTATACTATCGTTCTGTAATCAGGCTAATTTTCCAGCGCTCCCTTCAATCCAATCCAAGGTTGTGTTATTCATTTAACACAATTTGTGAGTATACTCGAACCCTTTATGCTTTACGCCCTTTTGGGTGTTACATATGTTACCTATTTCAAATCACAATCGACACACAACGCAAACATTTTTATACGCTGACCGTTATTGCATGTTATACATGTTACTCGATGAATGCTTGTATATTATGTTTACACAGTGATTGTTGCCTGACACCTTAGCAACGATAGTACTATAGTTTGGACTCAGCACCTGTCGTGGACAGGGGTTGTTAAGGGCTTTACTTCACGTGTCACAGTGGTGATATGTGTGACAACTCGTATTTTCCGAACTTATCAACGTACTTGATGTAACGTAATTGAACTTGGTGTAATTAGTTGATATGTTGAATTAATGAGATTATGTGTGACTTTGTGATTGATTAAATGTTATGTGGTTATGATTACGTGATAATGTGTATTGCATAGTATTTATCCGATCGCACAACACAACCCACTCGCACAAGTCTTTTTGGGCTACACTTTGTATTCGGATCAATGGACAGCCCATTGAGGGTTCGGCCCACTCTTCTCTTTGTCGCATAACACTAAGGGGTTAGGGTAAAACTCCTCATTTGTTACTAATCACCCACACACACAAACCCTAGCTCTTCTCTCTCTCTCCCTCACGAAACCGAAGGCAGCCAAGCATTCTCTTCATCGAAGATCTTGTGTTTGGATCAATCTCCTACCCTCTTCTTTAATCGGTTAGTGACATTTATTAATTGATGTTATGCTATGTGAGTATACATGTCTCGTGATGATTTGTAAATGATGTACGATTGAGGATTAGGTAAACTGTTAGTGTGATGTCTTTTAAATCGGTTCACATGTGTAAGATGTAATCGGAGGTGTGTGATGAAGTTAATAAGCTATCTTGTCATGTTTCGGATTAGGTTACATGATCCGAATTGTTTAGAATATATACAATTGACTTCAAATGCTAATATATGATAATCATTATATTCATGTGATTGAATGATCTTGTGGGAGTGATTGTTGTGTTCGAACAGTGTGCATCTAGGAGGATGAGCATGTGATTTTAATTAATTGTATTTTAAGGATTTCTTCATAATTATTTGCACATGAATTGTCAGTATGTTTTGTGGTTGTAATAGAATAGATCTTGGTGCATGTTAAATTAATAGATGATAATGCTGAATTGCATGTATGAAATCGGCTGGACATTTATGAGATAGGAACATATGATAATATTTAATAAGTTGTCGGCCATTTGTTGTTTATTTAGATGATGATAAGGTCATGTGAAACAATTGTCAAAAGCAATGATTTGATCGATATTATTGATATGAAAACTGTTAAAGTTGACTATGACAATAAAGGAATGTAACTGATTTCCTTAAAGTTAGAGATTTCCTTATCTACTCACACAATGGCAATCACACAAGACATATTGGTTGTACAAGAGGTTTAATCGCATAAGTCTTGTCAGTCGCACAAGTCTGTCCATCGCACAAGATATATACAGTCGCACAAGGGTACCTGGGTCGCACAAGATAGTTGTTGTTTGCTGTTAATGGACCGTAGGTTTATAGGTGTTGGGCCTACTTGTTGGGCTGGACTAGCTTCAATCGTACAAGCTCACTCGGATCGCACAAGATTATGTGTTGCTGTTATTTGAACCGTATTTATGTATATGTTGGGTTCTTGTTATTGGGCCGGGTACTAGTGGGCTTCAACGTATGACTCGCACAAGGCCATTAGACTTGTGCGAGCCCAATCTCTTAGTCGCACTAGTGGAATATGTTTAACTGTTGAACATGATGTTACTTGGTTGCCATGCTTCGTATGTGTTTCTTGTATGTTATCAATGTGATACTTGTGTGCGCTACTTGACACCAAAACCTGATCTGTATAATAACCATGTTAGGACGTGGTTGACCACTAGCTGCTAGTCTTGACCTTCCTGTGTTATCTGCCGAGCAAACCAAGGTGAGTTCACACTTCGTTACAAAGCATGGGATTCCCAGGGGTTGGGAATGGGTTAAGGAATAGGGATTCCTCGTCCTGTTGAGACGTAATCAGGAACATAGATTCCTCGTCCAGTATGAGACGGATTTAACTATACTAGACTAGAACTCTATCAACGAAGTCCCTCCTTTTATATCGACTTAATCGCCGAGGCCAATGGCGAACGGGTCATTAGTTAAATAGCGCTATTAGGTTTAACAAACCTCACACCGTGCCGCAGAGGACGGGCGTGGACTAATGGACTATGGCACGTCAGTGATGATAGACACAGACGTTAGGGCACTTAAACATGACGAACGTTAGTAGTCGATATGGTAACGAGTCTGGTGAATTAAACATGGGGTAGCCCCCACGGCCATAGAGCCGGGCTGGAATAGCCAACGTAAGAACGGGTAACTAATAAACGTTTTTCGAACTATGGGGTAACCCCCACGGCTGGATAGCTGGTAAAGAACAAACTGTGTTTTCGGAATAACTATAAACTGGACAACCAAACGTGAACTCACTCAACTAGTTGTTGACTCGTTACTACATGCTTTGCAGGTCTATAGGTACTTAGCTGGAGCTTGCACAAGGAAGAGTCGTTGTGGGACATGGACAGCTGTGTGCCATGTTAAACATTTGGATAATTAAACTTTGGATTTGGTTTTGATCATTTTGCTTCCGCTCATAACTTAACTATGTTTGTTTTGGATATTAATCGTGTTGGTTGGACTTTTACATTAAATATTTACTTGTTCAATATGATTAGTGGTTTGATCCTGGTCAGTCACGCCTCCAAGCGGTGATACTCCGCAGGTGGATTTTGGGGGTGTGACAATATGTGTTGCGCATTCTACAACTCGCAGTCATGTCTGTGCATATTTCATTGTCGATAACCTGCTAGCTTCACTTTCAACATGTTACATGTTGGTTATGCGTAAACCGATTTCGCTATCTATTATACTAATTAAACTTATATGCTCACATTTACACTATGTGTATTGACCTCTATTTTAACGTATGTGATAGGTATTTAGGATGCTGTTCCTCGCTTGCTGTGATGAATCAAGATTAGGTGGTCTAGAAACGTCACATTTTAAATTCTGAGTTGTCGAAACAATTTATTTGCCTTGAGATACTATGTCTGTAATAATTGAATTATTTGATATGTTACGGTATGGGACGTAATGTTAAATATCCGATAATTTTAGTTGTTATGGATTTTTCTTGGAAAATCTGTTTCGCTCAGTGCCATGCCCCGATGTTTCCGCCATCATAGGGGTATGTCCAGAGGTTGGAGTTTAAGCCGCGGGCTTTGTTTCTTGGTTAGTCGAGTAGGGTCAATTAGGTTTGGATTGGGCTGGTACTTTGGGCTTGGAAAGGGTGGACATGCACTCGTGGGTTGATTCTCGGGCAATGTGTAAGACTCGAGGTAGATTCTTTTTCCCACCTAGAAGGTATGATGTTGATGAGCATACATGGGCTTAATTGTGGCCTTGTCATTTTACGAGCCTTTTAATCTGGGTATTGATTTGATGGCTTGTATCGTTTGGCTCACGGGGGACGTGTTTGGCTCAATGGGAAGTAATCTTGGATAGATGGCTACGGGTTAAAGATTAGAGATGAGAAACTAGCTAGAAGAAGCTTTATATGATTTAGTTTATCTCTTGTTTTGCTTAAAATGTTTACAATTATGTTGTGTTGATTTAATTTTTTAGATTATTTCTTTAGCTAGTACTCATGTTTTGATGCTTGTTGTTTAGTTGATCATTTTGATTTAAACATTGAAGCTTTACGTATTATCGTCTCATCCTTTGATTCGAATCTTTTAAATAAAACGGTTTGCTTGTTGTGCTATATAAATATGCTTCCGTGTGTATCACTATTTAAGATAAAATCGTTAATAGATAGAAAGACACTAAATTAACATTAAAACTTAGTTCATCTAGAAATCGAATTATTTGTTACATATAATGTATACGGTATGCCTGATTTTGTATTAATGTTTTGGATTATTGAGTTCATCTTTATACTTATTTTTTTGTAGAAACTAATTAAAAAATATATCAAAAACGTAAATATTGTTTAACTGAAAATGAGTACACAAAAAGAAATACATTACCGTTAAAGACACTTGGAATGGCAAAATTGCCCTTAAAATTTTCCTGCATTTCTTTGGTAATTTTGTTATTTCACAAAATATTAAAAGGCAGTTTAGTAAACAACCACCTTCTTCAGAATTATATGTTTTTTTCAAACTTAGCGCCACACCGTTACAATTTACCACCCCTCCGTCACACACACAAACAAGCGCATATTCGTTATTCTTCAAATCAACAAAATCTCCAATATTGGAACAAACATAATCACACAAATCAACAAAATCTTCAAAATAGGAACAAACATAATCACATTGCAATACTTCCATATGGGTAGCTCCAGCATTTAATTTCTCTAGGCTTTATAAGTTGCAAACATTTTGCTTGACTTTTGCAAACTTGTAATATTGTCTTGTTGTACCCTCATTAGCTTTCTAGGCTTATAAGTTGCAAACATGTTGCTAGACTTGTGCAAACTTGTAAGATTGTCTTGTTGTACCCTCATTAGCAGTTGCAAAAACTTTTTTTTAAGAATGAATATAGTAGTGAAATCTAAGAGTTTAGAAGATCATTTGAGTGAATGGGTTGCAAAGAAGAAAGAGATGGGGGTTGCAGAATCCAAATTGCTTCTCCCGTTTCACGTGGGCGCACCAAAACTAAAACTTGTAGGGTTTTGATTACTTTTGTTTTTATAATACAGTGCTAAATTTGTCTAAGCACAAATATGGGTTTTATCTGGTCGGATTCAGGAACTAGTTTTTGGATTCACCTTTGAAATCTTGATGATAAGATATTGTGTTTGATTGAATTGTACTCTTTTACTAAGGTTATTATTATCGATTATATATTTACAAAAAAAATGTGTTTTTAGGGCTGGCTGGGAGGGGGCAGTGGGCGACCGCCCACGACCCATCCTCTCAGAAGCAGAGACCGTAAATTCTAAAAATAAATCATCATATATATTTTTAATTTTTTTGTATTTTTAATCTTTTTATACAATTTTTTTTAATAAATTCTAGAGTGAAATTTCATTTTAGTCCCTTTGGTTTGGTAACTTTTGTCAGTTTAGTCCAAAGGTTTCATTTATCGTCGGTGGGTTCAAAAAAATTTTAACGTTGTCGTTTTCATCCAACATACTTAACCCCATCCACGCATAGACCCGGATTTGTTCTTGGAAAATTTACTAATATTATAAACACAAAAGTAATGAAAACCCTACAAGTTTTAGTGTTGGTGCCCCCACAAGAAACGGCAGAAGCAATTTGGGTTCTGGAACCTCATCTCTTTCTTCTTTGCAACCCAGTCACTCAAATGACCTTCAAAACTATTAGATTTCACTGCTGTATTCATTCTTAACAAAGACTTTTAGCAACGACTACTAAGGGTACAAGAAGACAATATTACAAGTTTGTATAAGTTTGGCCACATGTTTGCAACTTATAAACCCTAAAAAAGTTAAATGTGTTAGTAAAATAACCACTGATCTGAAACAACTGATCAACCACTGATCAGTAAACAACTGATCTGAAACAACTGATCAGAACTAATCAATCACTGATCAGTAAACATTGGTCAACCACTGATCCGTAAGCACTGGTCAACCACTGTTTGAAACCACTGACCAGAACAGCAAATGAATCAGAAGTAGAAAAGAAGATGTAAAACAGTAAACGATTGAAACCGGGCTTGTGTTTAACACAATTCCCTTAAACAGATTCGTCGTCTGTTCCCAGGGTACGCCGGTTCGAAGCAGCACCGCGCACTGCCGGACTTGAGCACTTGCCTGAAAAAGAACAAAGAACTGTGTTGCAGAAAACTGAGACAAAGAGAGAAGAGAAGCTGGTAATTGGTGTATCAAACTGGTTATCTGCATTGGGTTTTATAGGCACAGATCATAACTGATGCTGGCCTCATCATTGTAGAGAATCATAACTGGCCTCATCATTGTAGAGAACCATAACTGGTGCTGGTTTCGAAACTGATGACAATCATAACTGAAGCCAATGTTAATTCTCATCAATACTGAATATTACTTCAGTTACAAAAAAAATCAACCCGTTACAGAATGGTTGCAAAAACTGCCACACGCGGGCCCTGGGTTTTCGGAACTGCATTCGTGTCCGCAGGACGTGCGGGCGCACACGAGTTCAACTAAATCCCGGTTCCAATTTTTGCACCCCTCCCTGCGCGCTCGCGCGTAGGACTTATGGTAAAACATGTCTTAAAGTTATATTAGCTAGGCAAATATATTACCTTATAAATAACTTTCCACTTTGTCCCCCACACCGATGTGGGACAAGTGTTTTACCATTTGGGACATCCATTCAATCACACCCAATTTTCCAACAATCCCCCACATGAATGGAGGTCGATCTCAGAAAACAACATAATTCCTTATTACATTTCAGCAGTTGAGTTTTGCATACGATAGGTAGGTGTTACCCTTTGAACCTTCGCTCATGAAATGCACTTAGCCCACTAGCTCTGAGTAGAACTTGATGTCTTTGAACTCGTCTGCCGTTTGTGTAGACGACAATGCACTTCACACAAGACTCTCCCTGACAAAGTCAAGTCCTCATAGTTATGTTCGTTATGGTCATGAACATGATGCCTGGTTCCGCGAGAGCCATTAGGTATTGTGCCCCAACAATACCCTTCGAAGCGACCCCACTTCTCTCTCACATAGGTGATTCACTATGCATGGTTACCTTAGTCGAATCATTAAAAGCCATAGGCTTAGCCTCATACTTGTCACTTTTAGGAATGGACTAGGAAGTTTGTTAATCTTTATAATAAACTACCTTATTAAATGCGTAGGGTTATCCCCCCCCCCCCCACAGTGACCTCGCTTATTCATACAATTAGGTTTTCCTATTGAACTCAATTCTTGGGATCTCCAGTCTATTGAGTTAGGTTTCCATCATATGAATTTCATTTTTCAAGGGCTTCAGTCCCATTCCCATGGACGACTTCTGTACTAACTCTCTACTTAGGCCTTTTGTCAGCGGATCCGCAATATTATCCTTTGACCTCACGTAGTCAACAGTGATAATTCCTGTAGAGATTAGTTGTCGTATGGTATTGTGTCTACGTCTGATATGTCTGTTCCTACCGTTATACATTGTGCTACGAGCTCTGCCAAGTGCCGATTGGCTATCACAATGTATACAAATGGCCGATGCCGGCTTAGGCCATCTTGGTATATCCTCAACAAATTGACGTAGGCATTCTGCCTCTTCACCTGCTTTATCTAAAGCGATGAACTCTGATTCCATCGTGGATCTAGCGATAACCGTTTGTTTTGACGATTTCCACGATATAGCAGCACCTCCAAGTGTGAATACATACCCACTTGTTGCTCTGGAATCATTCGTGTCAGATATCCAATTTGCATCGCAGTGTCCTTCTATAACTGCTGGATATCTGTTATAATGCAACCCGAATTCCCGAGTGTATCTTAAGTAGCGAAGCAACCGAGTTATACAGTTCCAATGCATTGAACTTGGGTTGCTTGTGTATCTACTTAGCTTGCTTACAGCAAATGCTATGTCTGGTCTAGTACAACTCATAAGATACATCAAGCTACCAATAATTCTTGAGTATTCCAACTAGTTTACAGGTTCACCTCTATTCTTGGCTAGATGTTGACTTGTGTCAAGTGGAGTTCTAGCTTCATTAGAGTCATTTGCATTGAACTTCTCAAGAATTTTGTCCACATAGTGGGATTGACTTAAAACAAGTCCACTTTGGGTTCGTGTGATTTTAACCCCCAAAATCACATCCGCAAGACCCATGTCTTTCATGTCAAATCTTGCTTTTAGCATGTTCTTTGTAGATTTTATGATTTTGTCATTGCTTCCAGCAATGAGCATATCATCTACATATAGACACAAAATGACATATCCATCAGATGTGTCCTTCACATACACACACTTGTCACATTCATTGATTTTGAACCCATCATCAAGCATGACATGGTCAAACTTTTGATGCCATTGTTTTGGAGCTTGTTTCAATCCATACAAGGATTTCACAAGTTTACACACTTTCTTTTCTTGCCCAATAGCTTTGAAGCCTTCGGGTTGCTCCATGTAGATTTCTTCCTCTAGAATTCCATTCAAGAAAGCTGTTTTCACATCCATTTGGTGAACTTCCAAACTTCTAATGGCGGCAATGGCAAGCACCAACCTGATGGATGTTATTCGCGTAACTGGCGAATATGTATCAAAGTAATCTAAACCTTCTCGTTGTTTATATCCTTTGATCACCAACCTTGCTTTGTACTTATCGATGGTTCCATCTGGTTTCATCTTCTTCTTGAAGATCCATCGATATCCTAGTGGTTTACATCCTTGAGGAAGATCCACTAGTTCCCAAGTATGGTTTTGTAAGATAGAGTCTATCTCACTTTTGATTGCCTCCCTCCACTGAGGTCCTTCTGAGGAATGCACCGCTTGTTGGTACGTTTGAGGTTCATCTTCTACCATATAGGTAAGAAACTCAGGACCAAAAGATTTTCCAGTCCTTTGTCGTTTA
The DNA here is from genome assembly GCA_030545235.1 of Helianthus tuberosus. NCBI lineage: Eukaryota > Viridiplantae > Streptophyta > Magnoliopsida > Asterales > Asteraceae > Helianthus > Helianthus tuberosus. The sequence goes on from JARYGA010020459.1 coordinate 62,622, forward strand.
CTCTTCCTGATTTCAACATCCTCAGTCTTAGATTGTTCTCGAGGTTCATCGTTTTCAACTTCACCCTCGGGAACAATTTCCTCAACCGATCTAGAAGAACTCGGTTCACTTCTATCTAAGCATGGGAACACATGTTCAAACCATGTTGCATCCTTAGATTCGATTAAGGTGCCTTTGCATATTCCAGGGTTCTTGGAATCATGCACAATAAAACGATAAGGACCATAAGGACGGTTGTATCCTATAAGTACACAATCCACCGTTTTGGGACCTATTAGTAGGCGCTTAGGTGGTGTGACCACCACCTTAGCTAGACACCCCCACACTTTCAAGGATTTATATGGTGCTTTCTTTCCCGTCCATAATTCGTAAGGTGTTACATTCTTTTTCTTATTGGGTATCATGTTCAACACATAATTTACCGATAAGATTGCTTCCCCCCACATGTTTTGGTTTACACCAGAACTTATCATCATGGCATTCATCATTTCTTTCAAGGTACGATTTTTCCGTTCCGCTATGCCATTTGATTGAGGGGAGTAAGGAGCTGTGAGTTCGTGGATGATTCCACTTTTTGCACATACGTTAATAAAAGGTGAAACATATTCACCTCCTCGGTCGCTCCTTACGATTTTGATTTTCCGATTTAGTTGATTCTCAACTTCGGCTTTGAACAAGATAAACTTGTCAATAGCCTCGTCCTTACTCTTAAGTAAGTACACATAGCAATACCTAGTACTATCATCAATGAACGTGATGAAGTACTTGTTCCCACCACGAGTAGGAATTGCTTTTAGATCACACACATCAGTGTGGATCATCTCGAGGGGTTCGGTGAGTCGTTCAACCTTTTTGAATGACGATTTCGTTTGTTTTGCTTCTACGCAAGTTTCACATTTATTAATTGAGTCGATATCGAATGTTGGTATGCAATCAAGTTTAATTAAACGACGAATGGAATTATAATTAACATGACCAAGTCTACCATGCCAAAGATAAGAGGACTCAATCAAGTAAGTAGAACTAGTAGCGTTTTCTTTCATTGCATTCACGACAATTACATTGAGTTTGAACATTCCATTTAGGGCATAGCCCTTACCAACATACATACCATTTTTGGTCAACACGACCTTATCCGACTCAATCACCATTTTGAACCCAAACTTGTTCAATTGCCACCCCGACACAAGGTTCTTACGAATTTCTGGAACATACAACACATTTGACAAAGTGAGTTCCTTTCCAGAAGTCATTTTCAAAACCACATTCCCCTCGCCTTTGATTTCGGCCGTGGCGGAATTTCCCATGAAAACCTTTTCACCATTAGTCACCTCCTTGAAGGTGCTAAACAAGTTCTTGTCAAAACACACATGACGGGTAGCCCCCGTATCAATCCACCAATCGTTGTGGTTTTGCCCAACCAAGTTAACTTCCGTGACCAAAATCGAGAGGTCCGTGACCATAGCAATGAGGTTATCAACCTCATGAACCATGTTAACTTGTCGAGCATTTTCCTTCTTTGGAAGCTTGCATTCGTTGGCCTTATGGCCTTGTTTCTGACAATTATAGCAAGTTCCTTGGAACTTCTTTTTCCCAACTCCTCCCTTAGGACCAAGGTTGGAGCGCTTCCCATGAGCTTTCTTTCCACCTTTTCCACCATTCTTGTTTCCCTTCGAAGATTGGTCATGCTCAACAATATTAGCCTTTGCCGTTTCAGGATTAACAATCCTTTTCAAAGCAACTTTATTATCTTCTTCAATGCGAAGGCGAACCACAAGATCTTCAATGGTCATTTCCTTCCGCTTATGCTTGAGATAGTTCTTGAAATCAACCCAGCTTGGTGGTAGCTTTTCAATCATAGCCGCAACTTGGAATGTCTCGCTGAGCACCATTCCTTCCGCATGAATATCATGAAGAATAACTTGAAGTTCTTGAACTTGGCTAATGACAGTTTTAGAGTCTATCATTTTGAAGTCCAAGAATTTAGCCACCACGAATTTCTTAGTGCCCGCATCTTCTGTTTTATATTTGCGGTCCAGAGACTCCCACAACTCTTTGGCAGTCTTGGCTTTACAATACACGTTGTAAAGCGTATCAACCATACCATTCAAGATATAGTTGCGGCACAAGAAATCCGAATGATTCCAAGCATGAACCGCGCTCACTGATTGAGCATTGATATCCCCTTCATCCACATGGGGAACGGTTTCAGTCAAGAACCGTGCTAGGTTCAGAGTGGTCAGATAAAAGAACATCTTTTGCTGCCACTGTTTGAAATTCAGACCGTTGAATTTCTCAGGTTTCTCAGCATGTGAGACTGCGTTGGGCAGTGGCGCAACCAGACCGGTTGTGACAGCAACAGCAGAAGTCATCACAGCAGTCATGACTGCAGAAACGGAGGTAGACATGGGCTGGGACGTCATTCTAAAAAGAACAAATGCAGAAACAATTAGTAAAAAGAATTTGTTTAAGTTTGTTAATAAAATAACCACTGATCTGAAACAACTGATCAACCACTGATCAGTAAACAACTGATCTGAAACAACTGATCAACCACTGATCAGTAAACATTGGTCAACCACTGATCCGTAAGCACTGGTCAACCACTGTTTGAAACCACTGACCAGAACAGCAAATGAATCAGAAGTAGAAAAGAAGATGTAAAACAGTAAACGATTGAAACCGGGCTTGTGTTTAACACAATTCCCTTAAACAGATTCGTCGTCTGTTCCCAGGGTACGCCGGTTCGAAGCAGCACCGCGCACTGCCGGACTTGAGCACTTGCCTGAAAAGAACAAAGAACTGTGTTGCAGAAAACTGAGACAAAGAGAGAAGAGAAGCTGGTAATTGGTGTATCAAACTGGTTATCTGCATTGGGTTTTATAGGCACAGATCATAACTGATGCTGGTCTCATCATTGTAGAGAATCATAACTGGCCTCATCATTGTAGAGAACCATAACTGATGCTGGTTTCGAAACTGATGACAATCATAACTGAAACCAATGTTAATTCTCATCAATACTGAATATTACTTCAGTTACAAAAAAAAATCAACCCGTTACAGAATGGTTGCAAAAACTGCCACACGCGGGCCCTGGGTTTTCGGAACTGCATTCGTGTCCGCATGACGTGCGGGCGCACACGAGTTCAACTAAATCCCGGTTCCAATTTTTGCACCCCCCCTGCGCGATGTGGGACAAGTGTTTTACCATTTAGGACTTATGGTAAAACATGTCTTAAAGTTATATTAGCTAGGCAAATATATTACCTTATAAATAACTTTCCACTTTGTCCCCCACACCGATGTGGGACAAGTGTTTTACCATTTGGGACATCCATTCAATCACACCCAATTTTCCAACAAAATGCTGGAGCTACCCATATATGGAAGTATTGCAATGTGATTATGTTTGTTCCTATATTGAAGATTTTGTTGATTTGAAGAATAACGAATATGCGCTTGTTTGTGTGTGTGACGGAGGGGTTATAAATTTGTAACGGAGTGGAGCTAAGTTTGAAAAAAAAAAGTTAAAAAGGGGTAGCGACGCAGCATGTTGCTCGTTTACCAACTATCTCGATGGAAATTCGTGACGTATATATATAATATATGAAATTATGAAGAAGGTGGTTGTTTACTAAAGTGCCTTTTAATAATGCTTCTATGTCTTTCATTCTTAAAATAAATAAATACATTGCATTAACAGGTGACAACTGATGACAACTGTATCATCTTTTTGACACTTTTGCATGGAGGTAAATGGGAGACTCGTCTTGGTATCTTTGCTTTTAGGTTAGGCTGGACGATGTGGTTGGAGCCCCTTAGGGGGTTTATCAGGCCACGTCAGCGCCACCTAGGATCCACCTCAGCCATGGAGCCCCCTTTAATTTGCATGGCGTGGATGGAGCCCCCTATTAAACAAAATTAAAAAAAAAAATTCATTGGTTTAAATCAAGTGGGCCCCTCCTATAGCGCCCCTTCTCCATACCATGATGGAGCCCCTCCTATAGCGCCCCCCTTTAAATCCGAGGGTGTAGAGGTATAGCGCCCCAGGGCGCTATAGATGATGAGTTGGCGGGGGTGGCGCCCCCACACCCTCCGGCCTTAGAGCAATCGAACCTGGAGAAGGGTTAACTCTTGATTAAGGGGACAGGTAATCATTAATTTCACCCTCTTATCCATCCACTATAAAAAAACAAAAATATAATAAACTATATTTTTTTATTTTAGCATTGTAGATAAGAGATGTATGACCCTGATAGGGTAAAGTGCCGTGTGGAAGCCTTCTAAAGACATATCCAATTTGTCGTTTACTTACAAGGTATATATGTCGCAAAAAGGTATATTTTATCGGTTGAAGAATTGAAGGAAATCATATTGAGTATGTGTGACACAAAGGAATTATTTTTTGCGGGTTTGAATAAGGGGTTTAATCAAATTTTTAAGAGATATACGATCAAGATTTTTGCCTATAAAATACACTATTTTTTTTAAATGGTATGTCCGTCCACCCAACCCATCACCTAGGTCCGCCCCTAGTGACAAGTACATTTGACACTTAAGTACACCTCAATTTTTGTATCGTTGTTAATGTTTTCAAGATACTCTTAAAAATGTATAAAGCATTATGGTAAAAGAAATATACTTTTCCCAGGGGTTTATCTTAAAACTCTATGGGTTAAAAAGAAAAAAAATGAATAGAGTGATCATTGTATAAAGAGTTAATAGCCAAAATGGTCCCTGAGATTTGCTCACTTTGCCACTTTAGTCCAAAATCCAAAATTTTTAAATCTGGATCCCTAAGGTTTGCATTTTGTTGCCATTTTAGTCCAAAAACGAAATTTGACCAAAATCCCCAAATTAAAACTCTCTGTTTTGTCCTTACCCTCAGAGGTATTTTGGTCATTTTAGAATTATTATAACTAAAATGTCATCTGTCTCTCTCCTCTCTCTCTTTTAAAACCCTAAGATCATAACTAAAATCTCTCTCTCTCTTTTTGGTCATTTTCTCTGCTCAACCCTATCTCCGATCACCGGAGATCATAACTCCGGCGCCTTGTCTACCGGCGACGAACAAAGCCCCCATCACCCCTCTCCCCTCGGTTTTCTCCTCCGACGACATCAACCACCTTACCAACATTCCCCTTTCAATATAACACCCAACCCCTACCCCCGTGATACCCTCTGTACACCTGCAAAACAATCCCAGAAATCCAGTGAGAGAGAGAGATACGAAGAGAGGGGGAGCAGGCGTCGGGTTCCGGCGAGATGCGGCGGCGGCAGACGGCAGCGCCGTCGTCTATAGCGGCGGTGATAATTGTTTTTGTCCGACGGGTTTCACCGGTAAAGAAACCCCCCTCCCCGTTTCTTCCTATTTTGTTTCTTTTCTGTTTTGTGACGATAACGCTGATGATTTCTGATGACGGCTTGATGATGCCTGATCTGAAGTGGGTGTTGGGGTTTAAGGACCATGGGAGGTAGGAAGGTAAGATTGGCCAGGGTTTGTTGGAATTGGGGGGAGATAGGAGGTGGGTGAAGGACCATGGGAGGTAGGAAGGTAAGATTGGCCAGGGTTTGTTGGAATTGGGGGGAGATAGGAGGTGGGTTAAGGACCATGGGAGGTAGGAAGGTAAGATTGGCCAGGGTTTGTTGGAATTGGGGGGAGATAGGAGGTGGGTGTGGTCGGAGATGGTGAATTGGTGGTGAGTGGGGGTGGGGGTGTTGGGGCGGTGGTGGGGGTGGGAGGAGAAGTAGAGGATGAGGGTGATGGAGTTGAGGTTGTCTGTATGTGTGTGAATGTCTGTATGTGTGTGAATCGGAGATCGAGAGGTTGGGGGTGGATGTGGATAAACTCAAAAAGGGTAAATGTGTGTGAATGTCTGTATATAATCATGGTTGTAAAACAAGGTCTCCAAGGCCGAGTACTCCCCGAGTAGTCCCTACAAGGTAGGTTGCCGATGCGACTTTCTTCAACTCCGACTAATTACTCGGAATCGATCAAATGCGGTCAACATTGGCCAAAATTGGATCTAGTAGGTCAACTCGGGCCGAGTTTGACTTAAAATAAAATAAAACATAATTTCTATGCCTATCATATTAAAGAATGAATATCAATCTCACGTATTTTGTTATAAATATTAGTAAATTTATGTTATTTGACATATATTTAATATCCGAAAACTAATTTCTCTATAATTTTGCATCTCCGAGTACTCCCCGTGTACTCTCCGCCTAGACCGAGTACTCTCAACTCCCTGGCCGACCGACTAGGGAGCGCCTAGCGACTTTTACAACCATGTATATAATATATAATTAATTTTGTTTTAATTTATTAAAAGAGTAAATTAAAATGACCAAAATGCCCCTGCACAAAAGGACAAAACAATCAGGTTTCAACACTTAAAAAGGGGTTTTTTGAAATTTGGACTAAAATGGCAACAAAATGCAAACCTCAAGGACCCAGATTTAAAAATTTTGGATTTTGGACTAAAGTGGCAAAAGTAAGCAAACCTCAGGGACCATTTTGGCTATTAACTCTTGTATAAAAGTTGATTCCTGTTTTTAGATGAATAAATTAGATTTTTTGTCTAGATGGTTTGGGTCAAATTACATATTCGATTCTTAGATCATGTTATTTACGAGTATTGATATGGAGTTTATTGATCTACGTCTATGTCTCAACGACCTGTTTTGAAGATTGTTGAAGCATAGAAATACTACCTGATTCTAGAAAGACATGTGGATTAGCATGTTTCTGGAAAGACGTGGATTTACAAAAGTGAAGTCTCAAGCGCCCAAAATCATAGAGGAGTGTTGTCATGTTTATAGTTTAGACGTTGTTGCTTTCCTTTTGTTTTGTGGTTTCTTATGTTCTTGTTGTAGCGTTTGTTCTCTTTTCTTGTTTCTTAGGCCCGGCTTAGCGCTGGTTCTCTTTGCCTCGTTTGGTGACATATTAGTTTTGATCCCCAAACATATAAAGGTGATCTACTAGCACACAAATAGTATAATAATTTAATAATTTGTCACATAGTAAGCCCGGGTGAAGCTAAAAATGAAAAAAGCTCGAGAACGAACTTTTAAATTAAACGAATCAAACATGAGATAAACTTGAAGTCTCTTGTTTTGTTTACACCTCAATTAATTGCATTTTCATTATCAAATGATAGAGGTGTGTAGTTTTTTTTTTTTTTTTTCAAGTAACAAATTTTATTTTAAGTTAATTACAGAGATGGACCCTATGGTTTATAGCTAGTTTCATCTTTGTGTACTAACGTTTTTTACAGGTTAAGGTTTTATGGTTTCAATTTTGTACACATTTGGGTACTAACACCAAAATTAGTTAATTTTATCAATATACTGACTAAAATACCCTTCCATTTTTTTAATTTTATCAATGTAGCATCTTTGTGTACTAACACCTAATTTTATTTAAGTTTAAATCAATTTTACAAAATCTATTTATTTTTTTATTTTCATCTTTTTATTAGGGTCGTATTATTGGCACACCTTGGGGAATTAAATCGACACCCTCAATACGCATCGTATAGGCCTATACGATGCGTATTGAGGTGGGTTCAAACTTCTATAACTGCCAAAGGCTGCCATTGTCCCCTAACAAAAAGTAATACGCATCGTATAGGCCTATACGATACGTATTGAGGGTGTCGATTTAATTTTTTTATTTTTGCAAGGTAGCTTCCTGTCACGCGGTAGCTTTCCGTCACGCGAACGAAAAAGCAGCACTTTGGACATTTGTTGGTCTTCAAACATCTAGGAAACATTATTTTGAGAATACCTCTGAATTTATTGAAGCTGTAGAATGAGATCCCCCACTGTTGGGTTATCATCTTTCAACCCTATTTTCCCTGAATTTATCGATTATGTTTTTCAACAGGGATGTAATGCAATGATTCCTCACAATTGAATAGACCGACACTTGCTTCATAGGACTCACTTGAATCGTCTCAGATGTAATAACAGTACGTTTAGCATCCGTGCCTGCTTGAATTGCAGAAAGCAAAGGATAACGAAGATGAACATTGTATTTAGCTCGAAAGTACTGAAGAACCAAGATAACAGCTCCGGTTTCATTTGCTTCGTCCACTGGAACTATTTGTGTATGCATTCTGTTGGTACTGAACAACAGAATCAGGTTCTCAAAACAGTGATCGTTCTAATAGATTAAAGAGAACTATTTTCAGTTATTTCTGTTGATCCACAAATTCCAACAAAGTTAATATTCACTATGGTGGATGCAAGCATAAAGTTAGAAACCGATGGTATTGAACCAACATTTCCTTCAAACATTCTAAACCCTACAAGGATGTTGGGAATTAAACGCATGTACGTCACAAAACAAGGATCGTTCTAATAGATTAAAGAGAATAAACCAAGTACAAAATCATCTGCTTTTTGAATCTGAAACTGAATGTTAACTTTGAATTTGCTCCGTCCACTAGAACTATTTGTGTATGCATTCTGTTGGTACTGAACAACAGAATCAAGTTCTCAAAACAAGGATTGTCACACCCCAACCAATGGCGGAAACATCGGGATGAGACGAAGTGTGAAGATTGCTAGAGACATCATAACGCTATTTGTGACAATATTTAATAAACCGATTTCATTTCATAATTCATTTGTCAACATTACAAGGAAAATCAAATAACATCAAGTTCAAGGGAAATACAATACAACATAATCAAAATTGATACAATGATTAAACCTAAACGTCTATATGTGTATCTAGGCATCAACGCTACTTCATTTCATAGCATCATCATCCTCAACCTGTAACATGTTTAAAATACAATTCAATGCAAAAGCAAAGGCGAGTATACAAGTTTGGTACATACGTATAAAAAGATAAGTTTAAACAATTCCATGTGGCAAGCTCTTGATATGAGATAAACAATAAAATTGGCATGTGTCAAACATATCAAACCAATAATGAAACGGAATATGCTCATGACATAACCACAAGTCTACGGGCGGGTCGTTAATCCTATAGCGCTATATATGTCATGGTTTGGCTCGTACGAAGTTAATGATAAGTCTAACACATAATGTCCTCAACCCAAGTTTAAAGTATCAAGTAATCAAATAAGCATGCGTGTAATAGGAATGTTTATGTATTATGATAAAGTTTGTGTGTAAGTTTATAAATAACATGTTACACCCCAAAAAGTGGTAAACGAAAAAGGGGTTCAAGTATACTCACAATACTGCATATGCTTTCCGATTATCCAATGTGACGAAGTTGATGAGGTTAGAAGGTTGAATGTGTTCGATTTGGAAGAGGTGTTTACATATGGTTCTAGGGATCTAGAGTTTAAATAACATGAAAAATAAACATATATGAAAATAATCATCTAACACCTAGGACACTTATTCTTGACACTATGAAACTCTAAAAGAGTTTAAATGTTTTCATGAGTAATATACTCATTAGAATCGTCACAAGTCTTATGTCTTAAATGATGTGATTCTAATATCTTGACGAATGAACACAAGTCCATCATCAACGGTTCGAATAGTATATATATGTATAAGTATTATATGTATTATTTAGTCCATTAGTCAAGCATGAGGTAGAAGATAAATCTTCATTTAGGTACCCCTATTGTGTCATAGAATTCATGTAGGAGGTAGGAAGAACAAGCTTCCATTTAGGTACCTCTTATGGTTCACCACTACACTTAATGTAAAAACATACAAGGAGGGTCATGAACTATAAACAATACAAGAATATTAAACACTAATCTAAGAGAAATCATCAAGTAATGTGTGGATTTTTAAGTAGGATAACCCAAGTTAATCCTAAATCACACAACCATCAAGTCTTGAACTTGAACATCACTTGTGGGTTAAACCCTTGAACAAAACAGAAAGTTGTGAGGTTTATACCTCTGATTTTGAATGTCTCAACCTTGTTTTTAAGCCTAACTAACCATAGATGTGGTTATAAGCATAAGGACATAGGTTTGAGATGAGTTTCCTCAAGTTTAAACAAGTTTATCAAAGATTGAAACATGAACAGAAAAATCAGTCAACTTTGGAGCCTTTTTGGCAACATTCCAGGCTCTGGTTTTCCAGGGAAAACCCATGAAAACGTAGCTAAGGTCAATACAAAGTAGTAGGAAAAAGAATCGAGTGAATCGGATAAGAATTGAGTGAGTTATGCTCATTTTCGTGGAGGGGTGTCAATCTGCTCGAACCCTTGGTTTCAGCTACGGTTTGGAGGGTGTTTTGAGAGTTTTTAGTGTTGCAAAAGTGGTAGGGAGGCTGGTTATAAGTGGTATTTATAGGGGGGGGATTAGGGTTTCAATGGGTTGAGCTTTGGAAGTGATTAGAAGGGGTTAAACCTTGAAACTAGCCCACAAAACCCAACCATATGGGGCTGAATTTTGCTGAATTGGGGCTGCCATATTTCTTTATTTTTTTTATTTTTAAAACATTATAATGAGTAATTTTGTTAAGTAAGTTGTGTAATAATATGCAACAATGTTTCCCCTAACTTGTAACAAGGTAAAATATGAAATAAAACATGATTTAACTAGCTAAAAAGTGTAATGTATAAGTATGTAACATGTTTGTAAGTGACAAGTATAAGTCACATGTTAGATGATTAATCGTTGTATAAATAAGCATATTATTAGGGGGTTTTAAGTATCAACAATTTAAGGACAAGCATGGACATGTATCGTGAATAAGTATCGTATAAGTATGAATTACAAATAAGGATTCGATGTACAATGAATTCGAACGTATGAACATGTATGAATATGTAGAAGGTGAATTTAAAGAAATACGAATTTTATTTATGATCCAAGTCTCGGATTTTACAACGAAAAGACGACTACAATAATACAAGATTTCCAAAAATAGCATTACAAGGCGAGCTTTCTAATTATGGAAAGTATGAAAAAGCAGGGCGTTACAAGGATCGTTCTAATAGATTAAAGAGAGCTATTTCAGTTTGTTATTCAAATCTCTATTCGGTCATCTTTCCAAACTACAACACACGATAAGTTCTCCAAAAGAATGCATACACAAATAGTACCGGGACCACTGGAATAGACACATGTCACATAGTTTGAATGAGTCTAGAACACTCGTAATCCTCAACCGGCTTTGAAACCGGACGGAATCTACGAAGAAACTGTTCGATTTCACGGTGAGTGGAGAAATTAGCGACGGAGAAACTGTTGGAATTTGTGGATTTCGGTTGGTTCAGACAGACACAATTTGTTGGACAATGAATATTGAATGTGCAACAGAATGCATACACAAATAGTTCTAGTGGACAATGAATATTGAATGTGCAATGAATATTTTTAGAGAAGCATTGGGATTCAAGGGTTTAGTTGGAGCATGAAGAAACGAAACCCTAACAACTGATTCAGATTTAAACAATGCACGCCTTAATTCATCTTTTTTACTCCTTTTCCTTCAATTTCGAGAACAAATCCACAAACTCACCGTGAAATCGAACAGTTTCTTCGTAGATTCCGTCCGGTTTCAAAGCCGGTTGAGGATTACGAGTGTTCTAGGACTCACTGGAATCGTCTCGGATGTAATAACGGTCTCTTTGCTTCGTCCACTAGAACTTATTTGTGTATGCATTCTTTTGGTAGTTAATTCTGTTGTCGAGTTTCCAATGCTTACACAGGGTGATAAACAACGCTGATACGAACACATGTGTTTTGCAAATAGACTTTGTTCTTGGTTTAATGAATTTACACGTAACATCTAGTTATATTCAGATTTAAACAATGCACGCCTCAATTGAGATAACGGACATCCATCAAGCTCAAAAAGAAAACTTGTGTTTCCCATAGTCACAAACGATTGCGGTTTGTATTTCGCATAGCCACCGTTTCTGTAGTCAAAAACGGTTACGGTACTATTTGTTGAAATCGAAGAAAAGAGTAAAAAAGATGAATTGAGGGGTACATTAGGAACAAGAAGTCCAACAATCCGTTCATTATCTGTTGTTGTCTAAAATACGTTACAATACGTTAAAATACGCTAAAATACGCTAAAATATGTTAAAATACGCTAACTTACGTTACAACGTTAAAATATGCTAAAATACGCTAAAATACGTCAAAGTACGCGACTAAAATTATTTCCACACACGTATACATATAATACGACACTATGGAGTACAAGTGGATTTCAAACAAAACTGTACGTAATCATAGAATAAGATATTGGCACGCAACCGAACGGCACCGAAACGACTTATGTTGAAGGTATACGTAATAAACGACAAAATATGCGAAAGTTAGGCAAAAACGATACGTATACGCGTCGAACTGAGGAAAACACGATAACACTAAATTTGAAATAATGCCATATACGATCGTATAGGCCTATGTTGTATCGTATATCAGCTTAATACGAATCATATAGGCCTATACGATTCGTATTAAACTTTGAATTTTCTCAAAAATACCCCTGAATTTGTCAGAAAACCATGGGTATTTCAGTAAAATCATCGATTAATACGCATCGTATAGGCCTATACGATGCGTATTGAAATATAAATTTCTCAAAAATGTTTTTTTTCAAATCAAGGGTTCCATCATTACAACCACTTGTTTTCAAAGGAAATGTAATGCAATGATTCCTCTCAATTGAATAGACCAACACTTGCTTCATAGGACTCACTTGAATCGTCTCGGATGTAATAACAGTACGTTTACCAACCGAAATCCACAAATTTAAACAGTTTCTCCGTCGCTAATTTCTCCACTCACCATGAAATCGAACAGTTTCTTCGTAGATTCCGTCCGGTTTCAAAGCCGGTTGAGGATTACGAGTGTTCTAGACTCGTTCAAGGCATGCAATGTTTCCTCTCAATTGAATAGACCGACACTTGCTTCATATGACTCACTTGAATCGTCTCGGAAGTGGATTTCGGTTGGTTCAGATCTCTTTGGGTATATTCAAAACCAACTAAAATACGTTAAAAGCGGTGAACGGTATTTAACAGGCATGCCTCAAGTACTGAATCAACAGGCATGCCTTGAAGTACTTAATCAACAGAAATAACTGAAATAACTTGAATCGTCTCGGAAGTACTGAACAACAGAAGGATGAGATATCGGCGGTTAGCTCGAAGAAGTTTCTCTCAATCAGGTGTTCTATTAGATTTCCCATTTTATCATGTGTCATACGTTACGAGATTCTTCGAGAATTAGAAAAGGAGAAAATACGAAACGACAAGGGTAGTATGAGTCTGAGTCCATTGTGGTTCGTGTCAGGTTTGTATTTCCCATAGCCACCATTTCCGTAGTAAAAAACGGTTGCGGTTTTGCACATTCAATCTTCATTGCTTCATTATAATTAATAATGCGGTCTCGATTGAAGATGTAATTGCAAGACTGTTTGTCGGGCTTCCAATGCTCACACAGGGTGATAAACAACGCTGATATCATGTGTGATCCAGAGGTCGGTCTCGGGTGGGCATAAGATCTATGGGCCCTATTGTCAGATATGTGACTCAAGAAAGTCATTGGACTGCCGCAGATGAAGTCAAATGTGATCAAACTTGGACATCAGACGTAAATCTTGAAGAAACGGAACATAATCCCAGATTGTCTAAAGAAGCGCTTTTATCATGTGTGATCCAGAGGTTGGTCTCGGGTGGGCATAAGATCCCTGGGCCCTATTTTCGGATATGTGACTCAAGAAAGTCATTGGACTGCCGCAGATGAAGTCAAATGTGATCAAACTTGGACATCAGACGTAAATCTTGAAAAACGGAACATAATTCCAGATTCTCTAAAGAAGCGCTTTTGTCATGTGTGATCCAGGGGTCGGTATCGGGCAGTGGCGAAGCTTGAAAAAAAAGTTTGGGGGTCGGAAGGTAACGGACCTAAAAAAATGTTCTATCGCGTAGTTTCGAGGTGTATGTTTGGGTCGGACGTCAGTGATTCGATTCGGGTCGGGTCAAACATTAATATCAAATAAAAGACGTTCTCAAACATTAAAATGTAAACATTGTTTAACAAACAAATGAACAAAGACACCAAAACATTAAAAAGGAGAGAGGAAGGTGGGCACCCGGTTCTCCTGGATGAGAATTATAGTTCTGCCCGTCTTCCCCATAGCATAATCTAATAACAAAACAAGTTAACCAATCACCCTAAATTTCAAACTGGGGGTCGAAAACGTATATACCTAAAAAAATTATAAAACCGGGGGGTCGAAAACGTATATACCTAAAAAATCCTATACGAAACGTACATATATAACACTACTGACCGAAAAGTTCGGGGGGTCGGGCGCCCCCTCCCGCCCCTTAAATCCTGCGCCCCTGGTCTCGGGTGCGCATAAGATCCGTGGGCCCTATTGTCGGATATGTGACTCAAGAAAGTCATTGGACTGCCGCAGATGAAGTCAAATGTGATCAAACTTGGAAATCAGACGTAAATCTTGAAGAAACGAAACATAATCCCATATTATCTAAAGAAGAGCTTTTATCATGTGTGATCCAGAGAAGACGTATCGGGTGAGTTGTGGTTGATTTATAGGAGGAGGTTATGAGACGAATATATGTTTATGCGAATTTAAAGGACAATACTGACAGAGGTGCTAGTCTTTTCTCCCACTGTGCAAACTTGAAAAATCTCACCATAACACATCTAATATGACACATGATAAAAGCGCTTCTTTAGAAAATCTAGGATTGTGTTCTGTAAATTGGGAACCACATATTCGTGTGTAAAAGCTTGGAAAGATGAACGAATACAGAACTGTATATACACCCTTGTTATTTGTTTACCACATGACACATGATAAAAGCGCTTCTTTAGACAATCTGTGATTATGTTCCGCAAATTGGGAACCACATTGTAGACTGGTGGGCTTGAATGGTTTTAATAATACTTGAAAATAGAAATAATCATGTCAAGATCTTTATCTATCATATCAACGACCAACTGCTCGAAATCCCTTTCGTTTCTCGGGTTCGCATTCGACACAACACAACAAAAAATAAATTCAAAAAAACTGTGGGTTGATACGCTTCGTATAGGCCTATACGATGTGTATAAAGCCCGCCGCCAGACATACCCTGCACCTGTCAGTCTGCCATGTCTTTTACTTTATTTCAATACCTATACGATGCGTATTGAATTCAAAATGTGTGTAGATAGACAGGGGGTGTGCCATTAGAAAAATCCCTTTTATTATATCTCTTAATTAACACAAAATCTATTTTTTTCATCTGTTTATTAAATTTCTTATTTAACATAAAATCTACTAGTTACACCATTATTTTATTTTTTTGTTCATTTACATTTTACTATTTTAGAACTTAAACAGTTTCTGATATCTCTTCATTCAGCATTTTTATGAAACGTTATCCTAGTGGAATTCAAAACTTTAATTTCGAGTTTGAAGTTGTTTCATTTTTTCTTTATTGCAGCTACAAATCTATAACACCACGTAAAAACGTGTCTAATTATGTATAGACACGTGTCCTAAACTCTAGATATGTGAAAGATTGAGTTTGAAGGACTAAAGTTGACAAACAGTGGAAATATGAAACCACAGGAACTAAAAGTGTCAACATACCAAACTTGAGCCTCTGAATGACCATACATGGAGAATATATTCTTAAACGAGTAATTAATTGGATATAAGAAGCCGTTTGTGAAAATAATCGGAAGATTATAAAACTACAAGGGTTAAACGCGTCAACATGTTAATTCTGACCTCTGAGTGGCCTTTTAACGAACCCGAGGCTTCTAAATATCCAAATATACTCTCAAGAATAGTGATAAAAATTTCACGTGGTTTCGAGATCGTTAAGCGAGTTTTCAAGACTTTGGGTGAAAAGTGTCAACTTGATGAAACTTGCATTTATGGTGATATTTAACGAAACCGAGCCTAACGAAGTTTGATTGTACATCCTTGAGCCTCTACAAACTAACTATAAGGGCCTTACATGTCAAAAATCAAGTTAAAAAGGGTTTTAATCGATCAGGGACCAAACCTGCCAACAATGAAACTTGTTTAACCTGTTTCCCACCTCCAGGCGGGCCGCGTAAGGCCAAGCAGAACATCTATGCGGGCCGCGTAGAAGTCCCCAGCGCAGAAACTCTTGGACAGGTGCAGGTTTTCCAGCTCTAACCGACTTAACCTCAATTGTAACGAATCTAGGGGCTGTTTATCAGTCTTGATAAACCACTAGGACACCTGGGGTGATCCTAGGGCCTTCCTTAACAGCTGCAAATGATCTAGGAGCTTGGGAATTACTATATATGGGGCATTAGTTCTTAGTTCTTAGTCACACATTTGCAAACAACTTTCAAATGACTCACTTCTGGAGCTTGCAAGGATTAGGAGAAGAATTACAAGTGTAGAAAAGATAGCAAGGACCATTAGTAAGAGTCTTAACCCCTGCTTAGTCCTTTTAATTAGCTTAATTACCGAAAAGTCAAACATATCGTAATTTAACTTTGACTTTCGGTTTAATCATAATTGGTCCAGCCACTGCTCGAATTGAATGTGGTTATGGAACCATATTAAGGTAGGTGATTAACCCTAAAAAGGGCACCTCCAAATTTTTTCGTTTGACTAGTTAATTGTCGGGTCAAACTAGTTTGACAAAAAGTCAAACTGGACATAAAGTTTAAAAATGATTTAAATTAATAAAACAGAGATTCTAAATTATATCTTAACATTCTAATGACTTGGTAATTAATATTAGAACATGTTTTATCAGCCCTAACCCGACAATTCTCAGTCTAAGGTCGGTTTATAACCGAAAGTCGCAAAAGCTTGACTTTTGCTTTGACTTTCAGTTCTGACCCGTTCAAGCTTAATTCTCCCATGTTTTAAGCTTCCATTAGGACCACATTACTCAGTAGTATAACCCTCTGGAGTTATAGTGCATGGTTCATAGTGGTTTGAATTATATGCTCTTGATCGTTAATGTACTTATAAATGCCATAAATGCCCTTTTGACATAAAAATGAGATTTTTAGAAATGTGAGAGGAAAAAAAACCTTTGTTACTGATTTATAAACTTTTCCTAAAAATTTGACATCAGTTTGAGGTGTAGATTATGAGTTATGCTCAATATCGTAATTAAGAAGCTTTTTATTAATTAAACGGCATAATTAGTAGAAAGCCTATCTAAACCCAAATTTTGACACCAAACTTTTTAACCACTGATGTAATATAATATTTTGGGATTTTTGAAGATTTTTATTTATTTTTAAACCGATCATATCATAGGATTCTAGCTTAAATTCGGTAATTGCCGGTTATACCATTTTCTTGAATAAAATGAGTTTTACATCACATATTGATACCAAATATTTTGCTACTGATTTTATATGATAAATAAAATATTTTAAGCTTTTTGGAATGATAAAAATGCCAGTTTTTCTTATATAACCCGAAAATCGCTTAAAAGCGACTTTTACGCGTTTTTAACGCATAGTATGAGCTAAAACTATTTTAAACATATAAGACTTAATACCTACTGATGTTTTTAGTAAATTTCTATACTTTAACAATAAGAAAAAGTTTTAAACTCAGATTTCCGAAATTGACCTTTAAAAGCTTATGTGAAATTACCAAAATGCCCATTCGGTGCATGAATTGGTTATAAATGATAAATTTCACATATAGGCAACACCCTACTGATATAACTTATTAAATTAAATATTTTTACTGATTTCAAAAGGCCAAAACTTCAGTTTGTTATAAAATCTCTTTTATAAGTATTAAAATTACCAAAATGCCCCTACGGGACTTAAATTGGTTTTAAATACTTTTTGGGCATAGGTGTTAACATCCTACTGATGTATTAACATGTTTTAAGCATATTAACAATTAAGACCTGTATATGATTCATTTGGATACCCATTACGCGTTTATGCGTTCGGATTGGTTTATGTGACTATTTTACATAAAATAGCCAAAACGGGTCTAACCTTATCATTAAATCCTCAAATTCCAGAATGTGTTTAGTTTAACCATATTATACAAGTATCCAAGCTTTTCGGGTCTAAACCACATTTCATTCCGGTCTCCGCTTAATCTAGCGTTTAGAACTGTAAGGTTTCTTTCTAGCTAGCCGGTCTAAGTCCTTGACTTAACTAAAGACCCGTTAGCATCCTAATAGGTTATTAAACCTTCTATACAGATTAAGTAGCATCCAGTAGAAAGTACCATCATAAAGCTTTAGGATTTACGGCTGAGTTATCTTCACTTTTAAGCTCAGTTAAATACTTTTAACTTATTTTCTCTTATACGGGCTTGGGATATGGTATTATAATAATACCACTTGGTCGGGTATGAAATTATTTAATCGGATTGTGATTAATAAATTTAAATAACCCGTTTTAATCTGTCTTGTTTGATAACATAAACATTGGGGGTTAATACGACCGTGTCCTGTATATCATCGGCTCGTTTCATTTGAAAATTGTCACGACCTATGCACGGGGTGTAGGCATACACCTGACAGATGCAAATGCTAAAATATAAACCCACATGTTGGGGATAACTCCCTTGTGGGTTCTATAAGTGGTGAGTCGGTTAATCATGACCGGCTTCCAACCGGCCCCAATTGTATGACATACATGTAAATCTGTATGCAAGATTATATTTAATAACTGTCCCAAGTTATAAATGATTTGTGCCGTGTGCACTTAAATAAATTTTATAAATGCTTTTCAAAAGAGTCGGTTAATTATATTTACCAGAGTAAACTGACGTATTTTCTAAAGATTGATTGACAGGTACCTCTCGTAATAGACTGGAGCTATTAGGTGTCGTATAAGAGGATCTTGCAAATCCCTAAGATGCCTGAAGTCTGTTATTTTTGTTTCTTGTATTTATTTATGATCCGCCTGTGGATCTTATTACAATCCAGTCTGTATATTCTTTCGTCGAACACTCAGACATTATGGTTTGTAATAGTTTATTCACCAAGCCTTCCGTTGTGCTATTATATTGTGTGTATTGTCAATGATGATATCAACTACGTCACGATACTCCCCACCAGGCCCACCGGTAATATGTGGAAATATCGGGGTGTGACAGAATCCGAGTAACAAAATTGTCATAGTTTGGATAACCGATACTGATGATGTATAAAAATTAGAAGTTTATTCATTTACCATTAAATCTGCCTTTCAAAAAAAAATTACTATTAAATCTGTAAATTTACTACAATTAATGTAGAAGTCTCTTGATATAGTTTTGTTGTACGAAAGTCTATAGTTTCATGTTAGAAAAACACAAAACACTCCCTCAACGTAATTTTACTATTTCAGAATTTTCTTTCGTGTAAACATTTAGAAAACAAAATGTTTTTAGGATATTAACCCTTTCACTAATATGTCCATATATGCTCACCTGAAATTAAAATACTAAAAAATATCACGTTAATTAAAAAGATATCAGAAAGTGTATAAGTTCTAAAAAGTAAAATGTAAATGAATAAAAAAAATACTGATGTAACTAGTAGATTTTATGTTAAATAAGAAATTTAATAAAAAGATGAAAAAAATAGATTTTATGTTAATTAAGAGATATAATAAAAAGATGAAAATTAAAAAAATAGATTTTGTAAAATTGATTTAAACTTAAATAAAATTAGGTGTCAGTACCCAAATGTGTTACATTGATAAAAGTAAAAAAAAAAGGGTATTTTAGTCATTATATTGATAAAATTAACTAGTTTTGGTGTTAGTACCCAAAGGTGTTACAAAATTGAAACTATAAAACCTAAACCTGTTAAAAAAAGGTTAATACCCAAAAGTAAAACTAACTATAAACCATTAGGGTCCATCGATATAATTAACTCTTTTATTTTTACTCCTTATGAAACTTAAACTCAATCATTCTTAGAAGCTTTGCTTCTCTTATTGGACCACGAACCCAACGAAGAGCGTGTAGTTTCAACTTTCTAGAATTTCATTAGTTAAAATAGGAACAAAACTTTATTTCCTTTGTGGAGTCGAGCCCAAATTTAATCAGGCCTCTAGCCCAAACTTACGATGGGCAAGCACTACTATATAAATTCCATTTACCTTCATGTATTCTACTTCTCTTGGCTCTAAAGCTAGGACCCTTACCTTTTAACTTGATGGTTAGTATGTATAGAGAATTATGCAGAACTTTTTCACTTATCATGCATATAATATCAATATCAATGACTCGCAGTTCAATATCAATATCAATATAGGTCTAAGTGGTCGGGTCTTATTTGGAGTGAGTGGTGTAAGTATCCTATGTATATGATTGGTTGTAATCGGGTTCGGCTGCTTTTTGCGGTGTTTGGTTGCTCGGTTGTCTTGGTCGTGTAGCTGTGTGAATAACAGTTAAGTTTCAGAAAAAAAAAAAACTAACTCTGTAAAAGTTCAAATTGAATGGAGCTTGAACGAGCTAGAGCATCCACTTAAGCTCATATACGAGCATGGGCCCGATTAGACTCGTGAGTTTGAACAAACCTGCTATTATATATATTTAATTTCATATATAAAAATATATGTTCACACAATAACTTTTTATTCATAAAATTATGATAAAAATACGTAAATAATTGATAGAGTAAATAATTGATAGAGTGAATTGTCATTCTCGTCCATGTAGTTTGATTATTTTTGCTAGTTTCATCCAAAAAAAGATTTCCGCATTTGAGTCCTTGTGATTTCCAGATAAATCTTGTAGTTGTCATCCATCCCTTTTGTTTGGTCATTTTTTTAACATTAAAAGTTTTCGTTGATAATAAAAAATTACATAATAATAATATTAAAAAAAAAAACTAAACTACATCCCTTGAAGCTAAAAAGAATACAAGATAAAATCTGTGTTTGGCTTTGGCATCATCAATTTCTTCTAAGTTCTCATCAATATCATCTTATCATCTTTTATCATAGTGACAAATTGCAAGACCTATATCTTCAAAAAAAAATATGTTGCAATATGATACATGCATACGATACATGCATACATTATGGCCCTTCCAAAGACTCTCAACGTAAGCCGAAGGCCGAAGGCATGCATTGTTGATGTTCATATATCTTTTGCATCAAGATTTTTTACGAAGAAAAAATACACAGGACAATCTCTTAGGTGGTGTTTGTTTTTTAAGATGCAAAAGGTCTGCAGTCTGCGGACCACATCTGCAGACATCTGCAGGAGAAGAGGTGGACCAAAGGTCTGCAGTCTGCAAGGAGAAGAGGGTTTGTTTTTTTATTATACATAAACCACTTCTCACAAACACCCTCCTCTTCTCACACACACCCTCCACATATCTCTCTCCTCTCGATCCCTCTCTCTGCCTTCATCACCACCACCAAGCACCACCGCAAACCCACCACCACCGTCACCACTACACCACCGTCACCACCGTCTCTCTCTCCTCGGCCTCTCTCTCCTCGGCCTCATCTACTGCCAAGAACAACCACAACCACCGCCACCACCGTCTCTCTCTCCTCTGCCTTCATCTACCACCACGACCACAACCACCCATCGCTCCCTCGATCTTCGATTTAGGGTTTTTATTAATCAAATCACGTTCTGAAACCCTAATTCTAACATCATCTTCATCTGACGTCATCAATTTCCGAACGGAAGCTTCAATTAGTTTATAATCCGGTGCGTGTGAAGGTGAATCGGTTCTGTTTGATGATATTTTTGGCTTTCCATTTCCATTTCCCACCATGTCTTTTTTTTTTTTTATGGATTCAACGAGGATTCATTGTAAAAAGGGAAAGGAGAGTTTGGGGGTGAGGGGGATTTGGGATTGGTTGATTTTGATGACGATGATGATATCTTAACTGCTGTTTATGAAACCTTATCGTCTTCACCTGGTAGTTTTTTTTTTGGGGGGGGGGGGGGGGGGAGGGTTGGGCAGGGATGTGGTAGTGGAGGTGGTGGCAGGGATGTGGTGGTGGAGGTGGTGGTGATGTATCAGATGGCGGTGGTGGCAGGGATATGGTGGTGGAGGTGGTGGCAGGATGTGGGGGTGGAGGTGTGGAAGAAGAGCCAAGAAGAGGTTTGTGTCTGTGTGGTGAAGACATGGGAACATGTCTGTGTGGTGAAGAGGTCTCGCAGACCTTTTTTAATGAAAGGTCTGCGAGAAAACAAACAATCTGCAGCATCCAAACGTCTGCCCGCGTTTGCGCGGCGCAGACATAAGTGGCCAGAAGTACTTCTGGCCAAAAAACAAACAGAACCTTAGACAAGATGAAATTCATTTTTAATCCCTATGTTTCTGAGATTACTCTTTTGGTACTTATGGTTCAATGGATTTGGACACCTAGCTACACCAATCAAGTGGATAATATGTGGAAATTGATTAAGACCAAATCTCTTTAAGAAGATATGAAACCGAATCAATAAACAAAAAGTTCTAAATTGGTTCGTTGTCATTCGAAATTCCTTCTTTGCTTTCATGTCTTATTACGTTGAAAATTCAGAATATTTAATGAAATTGTAGACGATGAGACCACTATCAATAACCTTTTTCTTCATAATTGAACCCAAACTGTGTTACATCTATACTATATAATAAAAGAAACCTGTTTTGAGACACATGTCATTCTCTCATTTAATTGATTAAAATTATTAATAATACTAAAAATAATAATATTTAATCTAAATTAATACAAATTCTTATTATTAATAATATTTAATCAAATCTAAAATCTAATCTAATACAAATTTTTATTATCAATAATTTAAATTTTGATAACAATACAATTTAATAGTGATATTTTTTACTTAGATGAAAATATTTTATTTTCTTAAAACCATTACCGATTGATCAAAATTCAAAACATATTTAAATAACGTTTTTGTATTTTTCTTTGTTGCACAACTAAATACTTAAAATTCGAATAGAATGGGTAAACAACACGTGAACAAATATATATTTACTAGGTTATAGTCCCGTGTGTTACACGGGTTGAATAAATGAATTTTATATACTAAATAATAAAATAATATATCATCAAAAACCTCCTTTATTGCATGGTTAAACAAATGTAATTTTATATATTAAATAATAAAAAGTTATATCTATAAGAACCATATTGTACGAGTTGAATAAATGTAATTTTATACCAAATAATAAAAAAAAGTTATATCTTTAAAACCACGTGTATTACACGGGTTGAATAAATGTAATATTGTTTACCAAATAATAAAAAAAAAAGTTATATCTTAAAAAGCCCTCGTGTATTACACGGCTTGAATAAATATGATTTTATATACCAAATAATAAGAAAATTATATTAAAAAAAACTAATAGATATACTCGGTACACGATAGATATGGTGAAAGTGAATGACTATATAGTATAAAAAAGTTGTTTTTGATGAAAATAACAAATATACCCAAACATGAGGGACGATTTTGGCAATTTACTCTTTAATTTAATCTCTTCTAATTAATTATAGGTAACTCTCCTACTAAATATTATTTTGTTTAATCTTTTCTACTTAACTATAGATAATTATTATTTAGTTTAAGTTTAATGTATACTTCTCATTCGTAATATTAATATTATTTCATATATAAAATTAGATTTATTACGGGTTTTTTAACTATAATTTATATTTTATCACTCAAATGGTTGTTTATTTACTTCTTGAATAACATGTTTGACCACTGTATTTTTTTTTTGCCATCTTCATCCATACATCTAATTTGCTTTATTTTTTCTATCAAACATTTGGATGAAAATGGCAAAAATCATAATACAACCTCCCACATATTCAATCATATGATTTTCCAATCTTATATTAACTAAATAAATAAAGATTAATATTCAATCTTATCCTACTTTAAATATAATCAGATTAATATTCAATCTTATCCTACTTTAAATATAAAAAAATCTGTTACTTTTTTTAAATATATTTTTTATTATTTGGTATATAAAATCATATTTATTCAACCCATGTAATACACGGGGGTTTTTAAAAATGCAACTTTTTTTTATTATTTGATAAACAATGTTACATTTATTCAACCCGTGTAATACAATGGTTTTAAAGATATATATTTTTTTATTATTTGGTATATAATATTACATTTATTCAACTCGTACAATACATATGGTTCTTATAGATATGAGTTATTTTATTATTTAATATATAAAATTACATTTCTTCAACCTGTGCAATAAAGGAGGCTTTTAAAAAGATAATGTTTTATTATTTGGTATATAAAATTCATTTATTCAACCCGTGTAATACACGGGGTTATAACCTAGTATTATTTAAACCAATTATTTTTTTATTAATGAAAATAATCGCGTTTTATCTTATCATTTCAAACTAGGTTTTTCTCATCACGTGTTGCGGTGGGAAATTCGTGCATGAACTAAATGGTATTTGGTATTGGTCACTAAATGATATAGACCGGTATGAAGCTGCAAAATATGAATGTGTAATCGACGAAAAATTGGTGATGTAGTACCTATGATATGGTGTTGTGACCTGACACGTTGGAGATTACCAACCCACAAATAGCCACCATCGTCGCCATTCCCTTGACCTAGAAAATAATGAACGAAAAGAAAAATAAAATTACTGGGTTAAAGACGTATATATTTAAAGGGTAAGGGTTTAGCTTGAAACTTCGAAAAGTATTTAAAAACACATTGTAGCACTTTAATGACTATAGTAATTTTGTGATATGTTTTAATATTAATTATAGAGATAAATGCTTGGTTGGTTTCTGTGGTTTGTAAAAATTGCAGATTTAGTCCTAGTGGTTTACTAATTACACGCGTGGTACCAAAACTTGTCAAAAATGAGCTCGCCTGGTCCCCAGCCCTAACATCAGTTAAATATCTCTGTTAAAACACCTTATGTGCTTGGCACGTGAGGGTAATTTGATCCTTTCAGTCTAACCCATTATAAAAAAAGTTAAATACCTGGTTCTCCCACCCCACCCCCTTCTTCTTCCCCAAACCACCACCACTCTCATCTACAACCTACAACCCATTTACAACTTGCTAACCTGTTTACAACTTATTTGACTCACTTAGTTGAATGGGTTACTCATATGTATTCGAATTGTATAATAAATGCGAGCGAGTATGAAGTTATATATTTAACATTAATAAAAGTGTAAGTCAGGTTGGAGTTAAGTAATTCATACCTAGGGGTGCAAACGAGCTCGAGCTCGGCTCGTAAAAAATATCGAATTGAGCTTGTTTAGTAAAAGAGCCTGAGCAGGGGCGGAGCTATAGTGTTACGTTGCCCCTTGACGCTCCGACAGTAGTGTAAATTTTGGAAAAATTTGACGTTTTTTCGATTCCATTACCCTTTTTTTAAACGTTACCCCTATGCGGATTTTCTAGATCCGCCACTAAGTCTTAGTTTTGCTTATCAAGCTTGCAGCGGCTCATGAGCCCACTATGTGTGTGTATATATATATCTAAATAATTTGTTTATTAATATTAAATATATTTTTAAGTAATATTAAATACTAATATAAGTATAAAAATAACTAAAATTATATATAAACAATAATTATAATTAATATAAAGTTATTTAATAAATAAAAAACAAGCCGAACTCGAGTTTGAAAAACTACTTACGAGTCAAGCTTGATCTTTTAAAACAAAACTCGAATTGAGCCAAGCTCGAGCTTTCATAAGTTAAACGAGCTCAAACATTGTCAAGCTCAGACTCGGCTCATCTGTACCCTTACTTTTCATCAAACCGTTAACCAATTAACCGTCATGATTTGTATATTAACGTAATGATATTGACGAATATACCCCTAAATATAACAAAAATTGACCCAAAAATGAAAATGGTGGAAGAGAGAATGTGTGCAGGCATGGGTGGTACCTTTTGCTTTTAAAAGGGGACCGTTGGTAACCCCATTTTAGCTTTATGCCCACTTTGCCCTTTTCACCTTTGCCCTCAATCTTTAAAATTGAATTAGGCATGGAAGAATAACACGCACACCAACAATGATTTTGATGCCCCCAATACCTCACCACACTTGATCATTAATCAAATCTTATTTTTCTTTTAACTTATCAAATTATAAGGGTGAACAGGGCACTATGCGGGGAGTGGTGCGGTGACCCTATTCCCCGAGCGGGAACACCGCCGCCATCACTTCGGGGAGGGTATTCGGGGAGGGGGATCGGTGAGTGTTCACCGCATGAAGGGAGAGAGGGAGAGGGTGTCCCACCATTGATTCAACCAATCAAGTATTTCCCCCCCTTAAAAAAAAAAAAAAAAAAAAAAACAAGTCCCCCAAGAGAGGAGTGCCGCCATCAAATTGAGGGTGTGGGGGAAGTTGATGTGGCGCGTGTTGATTGGCCGTGTGTAAGAGAGAGGACTCCCCTAAAAGAGGAGTGTCCCTCTCACCCTAAGTTTACAAGCACAATAATTAGAATTGATAGTGTCACACCAAAACATAAGCCAAAGGCAAATCATGCAAA